>FXXK01001347.1:0-18023 GCA_900184695.1 Betula pendula
CCTTCCCACCATGATCACAGATTCCTCCAATAGAATCAAAGATTCTCCAGAGAAATTACTTGTTTGCCAAATTAAGCACGATCATATCCGACATATTTGCCCAACAACAGAGAGTTTCTCCTAATAACAAGTTATTTGAAAGACAAGGTCATTCAGATTCCTATAAGGCTCTAATGGATCCCCCTTTGTATCTGCACAATGGTAATAAGGAGAATTTAGTAAGTGATGAATACGAAGAACCAAATTTTAAATTAGAGTAGATTCTACACACTCACGTTGGAACCTAGAAAATTTATTCAGTTGTGCAAAGGACCAGGCTGTGAAGGTAGTTTATGTACTGACTCAAATATTTTATCTTGTAAGGTGATATACCAATAAAGAATCTTGACGAACTACCTATTCCAGAGAATTCATATGTAATTTTAAAATGAGGGTGCCCAATTATCCCCTGTGCTGGGTTTGCAGAGAGAGAATATACATTAAGATTGGTAATAATATTAGGAAGTACAAGGTTCCGCATAATTATCACAAACTGGGGATGTGTCTATATCGCTCAAAATACAATGTACGAATTTGGGCGCATAGAATAACAAATTCTTGGAAATTGTCTTAGGATTGAATTGGGGTGTGTTTGAGAACCATTGAGTAATTCAGCTAAGTTGACCCTATTGGTGCTCTAGGTTGAGAACACTAACTAATTCTTTAAAATGATTGGTGAGTAGAGATTAATCGGGAAGGTATGACATAAAATGGTGGAATCCTGCTGGGATGAACTTCAAGGACAATGAAGTTATGAACAGACAAAGCCAAATCTTGTGTATTGGATTGAAAGGATAATTCGATAATACATCGAAGATTCGAGCTTAAGCATCGCTTTGTGTCTATTAAGAATTTGAAGACCACATCTAAAACCTGAGCATAGAATAGGTAGTCCTGCCTACATCTTTTTGAGTATTAAACTTCGTAATAATATAAACGATTTTTTAGGATACGATAAATAAAATCTGTCTCGAAGAGAATATGATTGTTTGTGTATGTTAGACAGATCGAGTAATCTCGTCCGGCTTAATCATGATATTGTGGTTGGTCTTTTTGCAGGATAAAGGGGATTAAGGAGGTACCTTGTTATAAGTTGTTGCAAGTTCATTCTCAGTAAGTTTGTAGGTTTGTCAGGCGTTTACGAGGTTGTTGAGAAGAGGAGGGGATCGAACATATCTATACAAGGGCTCACTTGTATTCCCAAAAACGAACTTTGCGATATTTGGAACTTTCAAGTAATTTGTGGTGACGTACGATACTGGTTGTGTGTAAGGACTATCTATAGGATGTTTGTGTGAAGTCGTTTTTAGTCTTGATCTCGCATACATGCTGCGAGATAAATGCGGGTATATCAATGGTGTAGAATTGAGATGATTGTGGGGCATATGAGAGAGGGTCTACAGGATCTTGAATATAATGGTCGAAGAAGATAACGTTGACCTCTTAGAGAGTGACTGTGTAAGATGGTCTATGGATGTGAATCAAGCTGGCACCGTTATAACAGTTTAAATGTTTAAGATTCTTTATAAGAAGGAGATGCGTGTACACCTTTATTTTCTTGGCTCAGATATAATAGAGAATCGCACGTTGTTCTAGAGATTTGTTCGTACAATAGGTCAATGTCTATAATTAGATATCTATCGTTGGGAGATGTATTATATTAGATAGTTGTAATTGTATTTCCGGAACTCTACTTGAGTTGAATATCTTTTTTGGATTGGTGTCCTTCAATTTAGGACCGTCCCTCTGAGGATTAAGGTAAGATAATTATTATTGTTCAGGACGTTCGGTATATGTAGATTTCTAAGTGTGCTTTGTGGTTTTTCAGGATAGTTTGTGTGTATTTATCTTATTATTTGGTGTATGGTTGTAGTTGTTAGATGTTATAATGTATATTTTTCAGTTTTATTTTTGTACTCAAAAATAGAAAATTATGGAGAGCATCCCTCTGATGTCATATTTTATTAATTTGTCATCAATAATAATTGTCAATATGTAATTATCAAATTTCGTATTATTCCTTGTTTAGTACATGAGATAGCTTATACTGGACTATTCTGATAGTAGACTTGCAGGAAGAATTCAGTATATAATGGTGTAGAGAACTTGCCCGAAAGATTACAAGCTTGACCATATCGTAAACATTTATGATTTCTGTCTCTGTCGTGCATTGCTTTTCTGAATAGCTCCAAATTTGATAGAGCATTCTTCGCTGACTCTGTGTCTAGTAATATATTTGCTCTATGTATATAATGTCAGAGTCACAGGCCATGATTGTTATGGATCAAATCTATCATAGTGTCCGCTTGGCTCTTGAAAATTGTGGTTAACTCGAGGAAATGTGCTCGACTGCTGTATTCTATACCTTCCTAATGCAATGACTGAGTCTAATATCTGAATTACCGCAAAATAGGTAATCAAATCCCATTAGAATGATTCTATTATTTGTGTGTTTCTTTTTCTAATAATAGTTGTCTCCAATGTTATGGAATGTCGCAGCAAGTCATCGCTATTCCAAGAAAGTGAAGCCTCCTTCTCATTATTCGGACGGATCTTTGGAAGTGGCTTCGTTTTTTTGTAACCGTTAATCGGGTATATGAGGTTTGTAGAGAGAATTATCTTGGTAGAGAAGCCACCTGACGCGGTTATGTTAATATTGTTTATATATTGTAGACCAATTGGATTAATGAGTACTGAGGTAGTTTACTACTTATTAGGTCTTTGTAATATGGACTGATTCATGTTCAAAGTTTAATTACTCTGAGTTGCATATTGTAATAGTTCAAAACTCTGGAAACAAACTCTGTCCGCCCTTACGCGTGAAATGAAGGGAGAACAATAATGGGAGTCACTTCAAAAGTTTGGTTCACTAAGTAAAAGCTTTGGGTTTTTTGTGGCATTTTTATTGGGTTTAAGATTCAAATTTTTTTTAGTATAAACAATTTTTTGAAGCCACGCTCACGGGAAAAGTTCAATCTTACTCAATCACATATAAATAAAATGGTTTTGCACGGATCCAAATTTATTCAACAATAATAAAGACAATAAATAATCCGACCTTAAAAAGTTCCGGTCATAAAATATCATAACAGAGGTCCACATTTGGGTCAATTTTAATTAGTCTTTTTTTCACACGAGAGTCGTGGCACAAATATTGAGTGGGGAAAGAAAAAGAGAGTTGTGAGACTTTTCTATGGCAGAGGGTAGTGATATCTTTTCAGTGGAACAAGGTGGACAAAAGCTTGAAAGCTTCCTAGTGCTTTGATGAGCGAACAATGAACATCGTCCTCTTTTGTCAACAAACTTTTAATGGTGAGAGTGAAAGGACTGGGCGGAGACTTCAGGAAAGACTTGATTATCAACGCCTCTCTGTCAATAAGAAGGGCCCTTTTTGCAAATTTCTCCTGGCTGGAACAGATCAGTATCGAAACACTGCAGTTTCCTGGAAATTCATTCAAGGAAATTGGTGTCAAGCTAAAACATATTGGTGAGTTTTCTAAAAGAATTGTTGAAATGTTGGGAGGGCGTATCTTTCGTGACACGTGCATGGATGTAAATTCTTTTTGGTAACCGATTGCCTCGCACTTAATGGAAAAAAAAAAAAAAAAAAAAAAAAGGAACTTCTCTTCCCATACCATTCTTTTGGTAGGGATTGCAGCAGATTTTTACAAACATGTCTTATATATTTGAGATTTTTTGGCATTAAAAAAATGATTTTGGTTTATTTTACTTTTTTGAAACGTTGCCCGTGGAACAGAAGCAACTCTAATGTTAGAGAAAAAAAAAATCTATATCTTACAATGACGATCCAATTGATAGTTTGGACTTTGAATCCAAAATTTATTATTGATTAAGCTGTCTCTTGAATTATGATGAAAATTTTGGCTATAATCACAAGGCAAAAATATTTACCCTATAACGTTCAACTTGAGAATTGGTTTTATTTAAGAATGACTTCTGTTGAAGCAGTTTCCGATCCGGCTGTACGGTAACCTGAGAACAGAGAAACGTCAGACACAAGAGCTTGCGGGGGTTGCGGCGGGGATAGCTCCGATGCTAAGTCAGATTCTTATCTTTTTTTGAGAGAAAAGACTTAGAGTGATTCTTTTGAAAAACATACGTACCTTTGGCCAACCATCTTTTTATATAGTGGCTGCTTCCCCGAGGCTCATTATATGAAGCCTTTTCCTGTGGTGCCCCTGTGTTTTCTTTAGTCGATATGCCAATACGGATTATAGATTGTTCCACGTGCCGTAGACGTAGTGCCCACGGTATGTATAATTCCTGGTTTGCTTGTAATCAATCATGCTTTGATGGTTTGTTTAGTGCATCGGTAACTTGCGGGCACAATTTTTCCGAGGTCGGCGATATAAATGGTAATTGGCTTGTCCTCTTAACAGTCATTAACCTTACCATGCGGAGTCGAACCCTGGGAGTTCGGAGCTCCTTTTAGACCGGAAACCTAGGGTCTCTTGTTCTGGGTTTGCTATGCGAACCGAACATAGGAGTTTCGGCCAGTCTAAGACACAAACCGAACCTAGGGGTTCGGTTACCATGGTCGGTAGTGAGGCGGACCTGGGCTTGACCTGCACGGGCCGCGCTACAAGAGAGTTGGTGTGTGGCCTTAACTGTAGCTTTAGGCCCAATCCCTAAAACTCAATATTAATTAATATGTTTTGATTCCTTATTTAATGCTATCAATTTTTTTATGACTTGTTTTAATAATGAAATGTTATAGATTAAGTTTTTAAAACAACCAAATGATATGGATATAATTATGGCCTTAAATTTAAGCAATAAATTTTATTAATATTTATTAATTAGAGCCTTATTTTGGAAGTCTTAATAAAGAATATTAACTTAATTAGAAACCTTAAATTTTAAAAATAATCATTATTATTTATATTAATTAAAAGCCTTAAATGACCGCATAATCCACTTGCCGTATGAACCCGACTTGAGCATGGATAAACCTTTTCCCATATGAAAAGGCCATAATTAAACAATTTTTTCGAAAAAAAAACGAACTTCTCTCCCAATACCATTCTTTTGGTAGGAGATTGCAGCAGATTTTACAGACATGTCCCATAGAGAATTTTTTGCATTAAAAAAATGATTTTGTTATTTGCTTTGTTTTTTTTTTTTTTTTTGAGTTTGTAATTAAATAAAATATTTAAGGGGTTTTATCTTCTTAACATTTAATTATTATTTTTTCATTTTATTTTGAACATTGGACTCCAATCACAAATTCTAATTTTTGAATGTTGGGTGTGAATAGAAGCAACCCAATATTAGAGAGAGAGAGGAGAAGAAAACAAAAAAAAAAACCATATCTTACAATGACGATCCAATTGGCAGTTTAGACTTGAATTATAATTTATTGCTGATTTGTTGTCCCTTGTAAATTATGATAGAAATTCCGGCTGATCATCATAAATTCATTTTAGCTCCCTACTTTAAGGATATCCCTATAATAAAAAGCGGATGAGAATGTTCTAAGGCCAAAAAAATTTCTACCCTACAATATTCAACTTGAGAATTTGTTTATTTAAGAATGACTTTAATATTAATATGTTATTTGATCTCCTTATTTAATGTTATCAATTTTTTTATGACTTGTTTCAACAATGAATTTGAAGATTTTAAGTTTTTAAAACAATTAAATGATATTCATTATAACTAAGACCTTAAATTTTTAATTTGGACATTATTTAGATAATATTGACTATAATTAAAGCCTTAAAAATAATTTATAAATTAAATTTTTATTAATATTTATTAATTAGAAGCCTTAAATAACCGTCTAATCCCCCTAATAAATGGAGCGGGGGATAAACCGTTTCTTATATGAAAAGGCCATAATTAAACTACATTTTTTTTCCTTTTCCTTAACTTTGATAAATAGGAAGAAGTTGCCAAAAAAAAAAAAAAAAGTATAATGGTGCGTATTCCTTCAAAACAAAAAACGTAGAATACCTCAAATTAATTTTCCTAGTCCAAACAGTATTAGAATTTGCTTCAGTTGTCCTAGTCCAAACAGTTTTAGAATTTGTGCCCTGGCCCATAAATAGGATTGCAGAGTACGTACGTGAATCACACCGATCATCAAGAGCTGTCGTGGTCTCTCCTCCCAGAAGAGCTGCTAGAGATCATCTTGACGCAGCCAATAGATGCTGTCAATCTTTACCACTACCGCCACGTGTGTCGTTCATGGCGGTCTGTTGTCGACAAGCTCTTAGCCTCGTCACCTTCCCATCTACTTGTCTATGAAGAGCTAAACGACACCATCGAATCCATACGGTTGTTCAATATTTTCACCGGCGTCTCAAGCGTCACGTTGCAGCCCAGAAGTGTCTACTCCTGGCATGGTTGGCTGGCAATAAATTGCACCACGTGTGAGCGCAATAACAATCACACTCATCATATCTTTCTCTATAACAGATTCGGCTCCCATGTTTACAATTGATCACAATTCTCTAGAATTCATGGGTCGGGAAATCAAGTTCGCTTTATCATCTCAACAGACAAATCCAAGTTCAATTACTTTAGCTATTCACAATACATGATTTCTTCTTTAAAAATGATGTTTTGGAAATCACGAGATGAAGAGTGGACACTCGATGTTGATTGCTGATATTATAAGCTACAATGGTGGATTCTGTGCAATTGACATGTGCTGGAACATTTTACAATTTGAGTTGAGTCCAGTTCCTTGTGGCACAAAAATTCGTGAAAGACTTTGAGGTTCAATACTTTCTATTGATATATTGGAATGTATTTATAAACAAGAAACAATGTGATAGACCACGTAAAGCCTAATCTAAACTTTTAAATTACAAGCGGAAGATCTATCTATCTATATTTGAAATACAAAGAATAACTAAAGGCTAAAGCTATCCATAAGTTAAACATTTGTTATCAATACAATCTTGAGGAGTTGGAGGAAGAGTAGAAGTCTCCTGCTCTTCACGTGCATCTGCTGAGCTTGAGGAAGGGTTGGATGATCATCAGGATTGCCTGCCCAATCAGAATCACAGAACGCCTGAAGAGTTAAAGGGCCTTTTGTGTACCATAAACCGTGATCAATAGTTCCTTTAAGATAACGAAGCACTCGCTTAGCTGCTGTCCAATGAAGAGTAGAAGGGTTATGCATATGTTGACATAACTGGTTTACAAAAAAGGCAATATTTGGCTGCGTCAAAGTGCAATATTGTAAAGCTCCCACTGTTTGGCGATAAGTAGTAACATCAGTTGGAGATAAAGGATCTCCATCAGTGTTGGACATTTTGGAACCAGCAAGACAAGGTGAGGAATAAGGCTTAGCACCCAGCATCTTTGACTTGGACAAGAGGTCTGAAATATATTTAGCCTGCCGCAGATGAAGACCTTGGGAGGATCGAATGGCTTGGATGCCCAAAAAGAAACTCAAGTTACCTAGATCCTTGATTTTGAAAACCTGCTGTAGTTTAGTAATAACAGAAACAATGTGGGGAGTACGTTCTAGTACAAAGGCTGAATATCAAGCTATGGCTGTTGCTACAGCTGACCTCTTTTGGTTGCGCATGTTATTTAAGGATCTCTGTATTCATTTATTTTGTACTCCTATTCTGTGGTATGATAACATTGGTGCACTTGCATTTGCTTCTAATCCTGTTTATCATGCCAGGACTAAGCATATTAAAGTTGAAGAGCTTGCGTGATTCCCCACGCGGTTACAACAGTCCAGCCTTAAATAATCTTGGGCTCTCTCCTCGTCTAATTTATTCTACTAAAACGCATACAATCCAAGCATAAAACGCAGTGGACCAAAACGCAACAACTTAAAGCTTAAAACGCAATCCCATCCGTAAAAGATAAAAGGCCTTCTAGAACCTTCTAGAACACCCCAGCTGGATCCAACTATCTCGCATAGCTGGACTCCATCTGCAACTACTCCTTAGGCTGTTCCTTGGAAAGCCCACTCACTTCAGACTTCTCATCTCTTGCAGAGATGAGTTCCATGGAGAAAGCTTACGTGCTAAGCTTCTCTCCCCGGAACTGACTGTTACACTCTCTCAGTTATTAAGTTCCGGCACCGACGCCCTCCAGCAACCAACCGGCGACGACACGCACTCCAGCAACCAACACCGGTGACGCCCCGATCTTTCGCATCCGTCTCTCTCTACGACCGTGCGCAACCACCGCAGTGCTCTCTCTCTGTCTGAAGTGAAAAGCATAGAGTGGGTCTCAGCGGAAGGGAGGTCGTTTTCGGAGGTAATCTGGTTTTAGAGTTCCCATTGGTTTTGATTTCATTGGGTTTTTTTTGTTCCCCTGTTTCTGGGACATTTTATTTTAAGCTCAACCCGTGGGTGGGAAAGAGAAACCACTGCCGGTTGCCGCCCACAAACAGATCGGCGCTCCCATATTTTAGATGCAGTGACCCATTTTATTTTTGTTTTGTTTTTGGGGTCTTTGAGTGGTTTGATGAACTGGTTTTTGTTTTATGGGTTTCTTGGTGATGACAAGCTCGTACATTTTCTTAGGAAGTCGACTTTGTTTTGTCAGATTTGGCTGCTTTTCGTGAATTGGGTTTTGTTTTGTGGTTATCTTGGTGATGGTTAGGTGGTTGTAAATTTTTGAGATTGACTTGGTTTCTCCATTTGGTCGTTCTGCATCACTGCATGTGCTTGATTTGGCTTCTTTGTGGGTTGATCATTGATTTTCAGTTGTAAAATTGGACATTGTAAATCGATTTGTTTTTCTTAAATAAGGAAGACTTTTGAAACTTGAACCTGCATTTATTTATTTATTTTTTTTAATTCTTTTTCTTTTACTCCTTTGTATTGTTCTTTAAGTTTGGCTGAGTGGTGGGAAATGCACTTTACTTTTAAAATATCTTTCTCAAACTTAGAAATTAGAATTATAAAGTATTATTCAGACTCATTTATCACAGATAAAAATAGCGTCTTTTCAATGATTTTTTTTTTGGTTGTAAAAGAGCTAATTCCATCACTCTCATGATCCAAACTTTACTATGTTTTTGCCCTTTTCTAACGAAATTTATGTAAGCATCGGATATTTTTTTGTTCGACCAGATTTTCTTTCGAGAAGGCGCTCCTATCAAGACAGCCAACTCTCCCTGTCGAGTTTGATCCGAATCATTTCTCTTGCATTGTCATGGAGTTGTGCTCCGGTGCAAGCAGCCTCACAACAGCTTCTCTTTCACCTCCGCAAGATACTTTGTTTTTCAAAGGGTAAAACAGTTTTCCATAAGCATACTATTAAATATGAAAAATACACAGGAAATTTGCTTTGCTTTTTATCATTTTCTATTATTGCCAATTTTTTATTGTCTTTTATTCTAAATATCCTTAATGTTGTCAAAATGCAGTTGTGAAGTCGAGAGATGGATTTGTGAAGACAAGAGATGCATTTTTATACTGCAATGGGGAATGGGCGGTTTTGGGAAATGTTCATATACAGGTAAATAAGAAATTTACAAAAAAATATTTGTTTACTGGCTTTTCATTTTTTTTGTTGTTTAAAAGAAAAGTTGATTTTAAGGAGTATAAATCTGACAACGCAAGAAAAAAAATCAAAATCAAAGAAAAGAGACCGATACTTTTTTTAAAAACAAGAATTATAATTGAATAGAAGACTAATTGAAACATCAGCAATACAAGATAAATATTTTAAATTTTAATCCAAAATTGAAATTGAATTCTATTCAAATCTACCAAATGTATTTAGGTACCAATTTTAAATGAATAAATAAGTATTGGACTATTTGTAAAGAAGAAATAAAAAGTGAGGGAAGGAGGAATTGAACCTGGGGTGGGGGAGTGACGGTGTCGAAGAGGGAGAGGGGGGAGGAGTTCTGAGGGTTGCAGGAGGAAAATTATTGAGATAATAGTAGGATTTAATAGAAAAATATAAAATTATATATTAATTGAAGGATTTGATAGAACAAAGCCAGTGGAAGCTTTTCATGGGATGACTAGGCTGTGTGTCTTTGGCCTCTTGCAGAAACTTCAAGTTTCAAGAGAGGTGACAAGTCATAGACAATGAAAAAGAGAAAGACATATATCGGTTGATAGAACAATGAAAAAGAGAAACTTCAAGTTTCTCGACAAATTGCAGTAATAGTGCATTTGATGATGTTAGAGCATCTCCAGCAGGTACTTAAAATAGCTACTGAAAAAACACACATTTCTATTTTAACTACTCATTTTTTTATTTAAAACCAACAGACTCTCTATTCTACTCTTTATTTTTTTTAAATATTATTTTTTAATCCTTTTTTATTATTTTCTTTCTTTCTCTCTCTTCAACCCCCATTGCAGCAGTCGTATTGGTGCTCATCCATGAACTTCTGGTTCATGGAATAGCATAGTAGAGCTTGAGAAGACCATAAGATTTGAACCCAAACTTACTTACTTTTACATTCGGTTATGGCAATAAGACACCCAAGAAATTCAACACAAAACATCCAACTTTGCTAACAACACAACCAGAAAAATTGAAAATCAAACTTAATTCACACCCATTCGGTGATTACAAACAAAAATCAAGAGGTTTGAAACCCACATCAAAGCACCTAAAATTTTCGCCAAAACAGGGCATACCCACCGAAATGTCAAACAAAGAACTCCCAAATCAACAACCATCCAGCCACTCGAAACCACCCAAAGAAAACCCAAATTTTAAACAAGCAATACCCATTCGGTTAGGAGGAACCAACACAATCCAAATTTTAACCAAAGCAATACTCATTTTTAACCGAAGAAGAGAAAGAAAGATGGAGAAAAGGGAGAGAAGGGATTTCCCGTGAGGAGTATCAGATTCAGTGAAGATGAAAAGAAGAGAAAGAAAGAGGGAGAGAAAAAAAAAAAAAAACTCGTAAACCATTAAAAAAGAATCAGACAGATGCGGAAATGAATAATAATAGTAAAAGCTGCTACAGTGAACTTTCACATTATGAAAGTTCACTGTAGCAAAATTTTTCAAAACCCTCTAGGTATAAAAAGATCTGCTGGAGGAGAAAATGGTCTCATAATGGTTAATAATAGCTAGTATGGGCTATTTAGAGTGTCTGCTAAAGATGCTCTTAATGTAGTATGATATACATGTTGGTTGATTAGGATAAACACCATGAATTGATATGTTTTGGTGATAAATTATATGTTGTAATGATATTACGTCCAAGTAACTTACTGTTGGTATTTGTTCGGGTTATAATTTTGTTTTGAGAAATTTTTGAGATTGTGACTTTTTCTTATTAAAAAAAAAAAAACTTTTGAGATTGTGACTTGTAGAGTAAGATAGGGGGAGACCGAACGGTTCTAGTAAGATTTGTTGAGAGCCATTTCTGTACATTAACTATGATAATGTTCTTGATTATTCAGGTCTATTTATAAGTTTATCCTCCATTCTTGATTTGTGCTTCTTTTCACTGTTGTTTTCATTATTGTTTCATAGTTGTGATTGTTTTTGGAATATCTTGCTTTGTAAATTGGTTTTATTTTGCTCTTGCTAACAAAGTTGTTTGTTTTTTTTTCCTTCATTAATAGATATTTAAAAGAAGCTTCTCAGCATTGATTTCAAACTTCGTCTCTGAAAATATTATGAGAGATATTACGAGAGATGTACGCGAAATCAAGCCACAAGTAGCTGAGCAGCCTGAGGTTCTGCAAAATTTCAGGCAGACTCAATATTGGCAAAGCCAGAAGGAGAAAAATTGGAAGATGAACGTAGGCTTATGTTGTGGGCTTGTATTGTTTAGTGCACTGGTTCTAAATGAGAAAGAAGTGATTGCGGAAGATATCAGTGATCGGGTTAAAAGAGCAACAATATGGTAGAATGAAAAAATGAAATGAATGGTAAGCAAAGTTAATTATGCCCTTTTATGTAGTCAATTGAGATGAAGTCTGTCACCTTTATTCTGTTTCAATTTGAGTACGTAGATTATATTGTTCTAATCTTCATCAACTTTTTTCATTAAAAGAGAGAGATAAAAAACGTAGAAGTACCTCAAATGAATTTTCCTAGTCCAAACAGTATTAGAATTTGCTTCAGTTGTCCTAGTCCAAACAGTTTTAGAATTTGTGCCTGGCCCATAAATAGGAATTGCAAGTACGTACGTGAATCACACGATCATCAAGAGCTGTCGTGGTCTCTCCTCCCAGAAAGAGCTGCTAGAGATCATCTTGACCAGCCAGTAGATGCTGTCAATCTTTACCACTACCCGCAGTGTGTCGTTCATGGCGTCTGTTGTCGACAAGCTCTTAGCTCCATCACCTTCCCATCTACTTGTCTATGAAGAGCTAAACGACACCATCGAATCCATACGGTTGTTCATATTTTCACCGGCGTCCTCAAGCGTCACGTTGCAGCCATGAAGTGTCTACTCCTGGCATGGTTGGCCTGGCAATGAAATTGCCCACGTGTGAGCGCAATAACAATCACACTCATCATATCTTTCTCTATAACAGATTCGGCTCCCATGTTTAACATTGATCACATTCTCCGTAGAATTCATGGGTCGGGAAATCAAGTTCGTTTATCATGCTCAACAGACAAATCAAGGTTCAATTACTTTAGCTATCACAATACATGGATTTCTTCTTTAAAAAATGGATGTTTTGGAAATCACGAGATGAAGAGTTGACACTCGATGTTGATTGCTGATATTATAACTACAATGGTGGATTCTGTGCATTGACATGTGCTGGAACATTTTACAATTTGAGTTGAGTCTCCAGTTCTTGTGGCACAATAAATTCGTGAAAGACTTTGAGGTCATACTTTCTATTGATATATTGGAATGTATTTAAATAAACAAGAAACAATGTGGATTAGACACGTAAAGCCTAATCTAAACTTTTAAATTACAAGCGGAAGATTCTATCTATCTATATTTGAAATACAAAGAATAACTTAAAGGCTAAAGCTATCCATAAGTTAAAACATTTGTTATCAATACAATCTTGAGGAAGTTGGAGGAAGAGTAGAAGTCTCCTGCTCTTTCACGTGCATCTGCTGAGCTTGAGGAAGGGTTGGGATGATCATCAGGTTGGCCTGCCATCAGTAATCACAGAACGCCTGAAGAGTTAAAGGGCCCTCTTTTGTGTACCATAACCGTGATCATAGTTCCTTTAAGATAACGAAGCACTCGCTTAGCTGCTGTCCATGAAGAGTAGAAGGGTTGATAGCATATGTTTGACAATAACTGGTTTACAAAAAAGGCAATATTTGGCTGCGTCAAAGTGCCATATTGTAAAGCTCTCCACCTGTTGGCGATAATAGTAAACATCAGTTGGAGATAAAGGATCTCCATCAGTGTTGGACATTTGGAAGCCCAGCAGACAAGGTGAGGAATAAGGTTAGCACCAGCATCTTGACTTGGACAAGAGGTCTGAAATATATTAGCCCTGCCGCTAGATGTAAGACCTTTGGGAGGATCGATGGCTTGGGATGCCAAAAAGGAAACTCAAGTTACCTAGATCCTTGATTTTGAAAACCTGCTGTAGTTTAGGTAAAGTAACAGAAAACATGTGGGGAGTACGTTCTAGTAAAGGCTGAATATCAAGCTTATGGCGGGGGGGGGGGGTGGGGGGGGCTGTTGCTTACAGCTGACCTCTTTTTGGTTGCCGCATGTTATTTAAGGATCTCTGTATTCATTTATTTTGTTACTCCTATTCTGTGGTAGTGATAACATTGTGCACTTGCCCATTGCTTCTAATCCTGTTTATCATGCCAGGACTAAGCATATTAATAGTTTGAAGAGCTTGCGTGATTCCCACGCGGTTACAAACAGTCCAGCTTAAATAATCTTGGGCTCTCTCCTCGTCTAGATTTATTCTACTAAAACGATACCAATCCAAAGCATAAAAACGCAAGTGGACCAACGCAACAAACTTAAAGTTAAAACGAAATCCATCCGTAAAAATAAAAGGCCTTCTAGAACCTTCTAGAACACCCCAGTGATCCAACTATCTCGCATAGCTGGACTCCCATCTGCAAATACTCCTTAGGCTGTCTTGGAAAGCCCACTCACTTCAGACTTCTCATCTCTTGCAGAGATGAGTTCCATGGAGAAAGCTTACGTGCTAAGCTTCTCTCGCCCGGAACTGACTGTTACACTCTCTCAGTTATTAAGTTCCGGCACCGACGCCTCCAGCAACCACCGGCGAACGACACGCACTCCAGCACCAACACCGGTGACGCCGTTCTTTCGCATCGTCTTCTCTACGACCGTGCGCAACCCACCGCAGTGCTCTCTCTCTGTCTGAAGTGAAAGCATATGAGTGGGTCTCAGCGGAGGGAGGTCGTTTTCGGAGGTAATCTGGTTTTAAGAGTTCCATTGGTTTTGATTTCATTGGGTTTTTTTTGTTCCCCTGTTTCTGGGACATTTTGTTTTAGCTCAACCCGTGGGGTGGAAAAGAGAACCACGCGGTGCCGCCACAAACAGTCGCGCCCCATATTTTAGAATGCAGTGACCCATTTTATTTTGTTTTGTTTTTGGGGTCTTTGAGTGGTTTGATGAACTGGTTTGTTGTTTTATGGGTTCTTGGTGATGACAAATCTCGTACATTTTCTTAGGAAGTCGACTTTGTTTTGTCAGATTTGCTGCTTTTCGTGAATTGGTTTTGGTTTGTGTTATCTTGTATGGTTAGGTTGGTTGTAAATTTTGAGATTGACTTGGTTTCTCCATTTGTCGTTCTGCTCACTGCATGGTGTGCTTGATTGGCTTCTTTTGTGGGTTGATCATTGATTTTCAGTTGTAAAATTGGACATTGTAAATCGATTTGTTTTATCTTAAATAAGTAAAACTTTTGAACTTGAACCTGCATTTACTTTTTTTTTTTAATTTCTTTTTCTTTTACTCCAGTGGTGATGCACTTGACTTTACAAATATCTTTTCTCAACTTAGAATTAGAATTATAAAGTATTATTCAGACTCATTTATCCAGATAAAAATAGTCAATTTTCAATGATTTTGTTTTTGTTGTTGTTTTGTTGTAAAGAGCTAATTCCATCACTCTCATGATCCAAACATTATCTGTTTTGGCCCTTTCTAACGAAATTTATGTAAGCATCGGAATAGTTTTTTTTGTTCGACCAGATTTTCTTTCGAGAAGTGCCTCCTATCAAGACAGTCATCACTCTCCCTGTTGAGTTTGATCCGAATCATTTCTCTTGCATTGTATGAGTTGTCCTCCGGTGCAAGCAGCCTCACAACAGCTTCCTGTTCACTCCGCAAGGGTACTTTTTTTCAAAGGGTAAAACAGTTTTCCATAGGCATACTATTAAATATGAAAACATACTCAGGAAATTCTTTGCTTTTTATCATTTTCTATTATTGTCATTTTTTATCGTCTTTTATTCTAAATATCTTAATGTTGTCAAAATGCAGTTGTGAAGTCAAAGATGGATTTGTGATAGAACAAGAATGCATTTTATACTGCAATGGGAATGGGCGGTTTTGGGAATGTTCATATACAGGTTAAATAAGAAGATTTACAAAAAAATTTGTTTATGCTTTTCATTTTTTTTGTTGTTTAAAAGAAAAGTTGATTTTAAGGAGTTATAAATCTGCACGCAATAAAAAAAATCAAAAAATAAAGAAAAGAGACGATACTTTTTTTTAAAAACAAGATTATAATTGAATAGAAGACTAATTGAAACATCAGCAATACAGATAAATATTTTAATTTTAATCCAAAATTGAAATTGAATTCTATTCAAATTACCAATGTATTAGTAAATTTTAAATGAATAAATAATTGGAACTTTTTAAAGAAGAAATAAAAGTGAGGAAGGAGATTGGCTGGGGTGGGGGAGTGACGTGTCGAAGAGGAAGGGGAGGAGTTCTGATGGTTGCAGGAGAAAATTATGAGATAATAAGTAGGATTTAATAGAAAAATTAAAATATATATTAATTGAAGGATTGAATAGAAAAGCCAGGGAAGTTTTCGATGGATGACTAGGCGTTGTGTCTTTGGCCTCTTGCAGAAATGTCAAGTTCAAGAAGAGGTGACAAGTCATAGACAATGAAAAAGTAAAGACATATAATCTTGAAGAACAATGAAAAAGAGAAACTTCAATTTCTAGACAAATTGCAAGTAATCAGTGGCATTGAATGATGTTAGAGCATCTCCAGCAGGAGTAGCTAAAATAGCTACTGAAAAAACACATTTCATTTTAAACTACTCATTTTTTATTTTAAACTCCAACAGATCTCTATTCTACTCTTTTATTTTTTTTAAATTTATTTTTTTTAATCTTTTTATTATTTCTTTTCTTTCTCTCTCTTCAAGCCCCCATTGCAGCAAGTCGTATGGTGCTCATCATTGAACTTTCTGTTCATGGAATAGCATAGTAGAGCTTGAGGAAGACCAATAAGATTTGAACCCCAAAACTACTTACTTTTACATTCGGTTATTGGGCAATAAGACACCCAAGAAATTCAACACAAAAACATCCAAACTTTGCTAACAAACACAACCAGAAAATAAAAATCAAAACTTCAATTCAACCATTCGGTGATTACAAACAAAAATCAGAGAGGGTTGAAACCACATCATAAGCCACCTAAATTTCGGCCAAAACAGGGCATACCCAACCGAAATTGCTTCAAACAAAGAACTCCCCAAATCAACAAACCATCCAGCCACTCGAAACCCCAAAGCAAAACCAAAATTCTTAAACAAGCAATACCCATATTCGGTTTAGGAGGAACCAAACAATCCAAAATTTTAAACAAAGCATACTCATTTTTAACCGAAGAAGAGAAAGAAAGATTGGAGAAAAGGGTAGAGAAGGGATTTTCCCGGTTTGAGGGAGCTATCAGATTCAGTGAAGATGAAAAGAGGAAAGAAGAGGGAGAGAAAAAAAAAAAAAAACTCGTTTAAACCATTAAAAAAGAATCAGACAGATGCGGAAATGAATTATAATAATAAAAGCTGCTACAGTGAACTTTCAACATGATGAAAGTTCACTGTAAGGCAAATTTTTTTCAAAAACCCATCTATTATAAAAGATCTGCTGAGGAAGAAAATGGTCTCATAATGGTTAAATATAGCTAGTATGGGCGTATTTAGAGGTGTCTGCTAAAGATGCTCTTAATAGTTGATATACATGTTGGTTGATTAGGATAACACCATGATTGATATGTTTTGTGATAATTATATGTTGTAATGATATTCGTCCAAGTAACTTACTGTTGGTATTTGTTGGTTATAATTTTGTTTTGAAAATTTTTGAGATTGAGACTTTTTCTTATTAAAAAAAAAAAAACTTTTGAGATTGTGACTTGTAGAGTAAGATAGGGGGAGGACGAACAGTTCTAGTAAGATTTGTTGAGAGCCATTTCTGTACATTAACTATGATAATGTTCTTGATTATTCAGGTCTATTTATAAGTTTATCTCCATTCTTGAATTTGTGCTTCTTTCCCTGTGTTTTCATTATTGTTTTCATAGTTGTGATTGTTTTTGGAATATCTTGCTTTGTAATTGATTTTATTTTGCTCTGCTAACAAAGTTGATTTGTTTTTTTTTCCTTCATTAATAGATATTTAAAAGAAGCTTCTCAGCATTGATTTCAAACTTCGTCTCTGAAAATATTATGAGAGATTTACGAGAGATTACGCGAAATCAAGCCACAAGTAGCTGAGCAGCCTGAGGTTCTGCAAAATTTCAGGCGACTCAATATTGGCAAAGCCAGAAGGAGAAAAATTGGAAGATGAACGTAGGCTTATGTTGTGGCTTGTATTGTTTAGTGGCACTGGTTCTAAATGAGAAAGAAGTGATTGCGGAAGATATACAAGTGATCGGGTTAAAAGAGCAACAATATGGTAGAATGAAAAAATGAAATGAGATGGTAAGCAAAGTTAATTATGCCCTTTTATGTAGTCAATTGAGATGAAGTCTGTCACCTTTATCTGTTTCAATTTGAGTACGTAGATTATATTGTCTAATCTTCATCAACTTTTTTCATTATTGA
>FXXK01001347.1:26552-37633 GCA_900184695.1 Betula pendula
ACTAAATTATACGTTTTGTACCAACAAAATAAAAAAGGGAAGCTAGGATGAAGATTTTTTGTACATGGAAGAAAACACGGGAGACCAAATAATAGATTTTTATACATTAATGAAGCAATGAAACAAGCATATTTTTTGATGAGTAAGTGCGTGTAATAGCCAGTTTCAACCATTTAAGCTGAGATTTAGAGTTAAACAAAGAATGAACATACTTTTCTCTGTCAGTTGGCTCTAAAAGTGACCCAGATGAACTTTCTTTCTTCAGCACCCTGTCATAAAGTTTAGCCAACCTGTCCCGAAAGTTATTCTGTTAGCTGGAGCACATTTTAACAACAATTATAATTATTCAAAATGATGCCATTAACAAATTAATATAACCAATCAATTCATAATGCAACTCGAAAAGTCTTGTAAAAATAACTCTAAAAAATGTAGATTGCATAGTTAGATATATGCTTGTCTCAGCAACGTATAAGTATCCTTCTGGAAGGTATCACAATGATTTGAGAAAAGAAACCCTAGTTCCACCGTAATAACACGTTTGAGCCCTATTTGAAGTTGAATAAACATATACTAACCGAAAATGCAGAATTTAAGAATTTTTTTTTTTAAAAAAAGGCTTATTAACCAGTTCAACAAACAATATACAAAAGCTCTATTGTTATCTTTCTTCATAAATCTACCATAAAGAAAAGCTATAGATGCAATATTAATCATTAGACTAATTTGGCAGTAAGGCATACAAAAAATAAACAACTAATTTGGGAACGAGGCACTCTGAACACTAGCGCATTTGAATCAAAGGGAAACAAACATACTCTCGGTTGACGAAAGGATCCCGCACATAGTCTTGGAATCCATATCTTAAACCTTCTTCGCAAATCCTGATCAACAATTCACCCAATATTGCGCACTCATATCTACATATATAATAAACAACTTTCCTAATAAAATACAAAAGGAAAAAGAGATCAGCACACTTACACGCGCGCACCACACCAAACAGGGTAACCTACAGCGGCAACAGAGGCCCCTGGTAAGAAGGAGAGGAGAACCAAGATGATTGACGTTACAGCTTAAAAATTATATATTTTCAGATGAGGCAAAAGAAAATAAATGAGTATAAAGCAGTATATTATACAGTGAATTACGAACTCCTTAGCCCTCCGCCTGCAAAATAAAGTGAGGAAAGTTGATTTGGGACTACGATTTCAAAAATTGCAATATAAAACATGATTTTTACCATTAAATAATCTGTAAAATTGTAGTTTGACATTTAAAATTATAATTTAATCTTTAAAATTATGCGTTTTAAAGAATTACTTCTTAACTTGCAATTTTTATATTATAAATTTTTAAAAACACAATCTTTTTTGCAATTTAATCTAAACTCATACTTTTCTTACTATAAAATCGCAATGCCAAACTGGAGAGGAAGAAGCAGATACATACACCAAAGACGAAATCATTTCTCTTGCACGGCACTTCGAAAATCAAAAGCCTTGGAATCCAAGAAAGATCGAAACCCTAGCAGTTACTTAGCCTCCGCCTATACGCGATATACATACACGGAAAGAAGAGAGATATTCCATTATGGGTTTAGATTGATTTTGGTTGGGGGCCTAAAGCAAGAAGCCCGGCCCATATCATCCCATGATTTTAGGGTACGTTTGAGATTGCGATTTCATAAATAATAAATACGATTTTAAACAAAATCACAAAAACTCGATTGTTTGAGAATTGCGTTTTTAAAAAATTGCGATTTAAAAACGCTTTTTCAAATCACAAGTGAGAGTATTTTTTTAAAAACGCAAAATTTTAAAGGTTAAATTGCGATTTTAAAGGCCAAACTGCAATTTTACTAAACGCTTAACTGCGTTTATAAAAATCACGTTTTCAAATCACTTTTTTATATCGCAATCTCAAACAACCCTTACACTCTCTGTTTAACAATTAGCAACCCCTGTTTCCCTTTCTTCTTCAACCATTGAGCGTATCTGAGGAAAATTTACGGAATTATGATTAGAATTGAAAGGTGGTTTTCTTGATTCAATGGCTGTTTATTGTCATATTTTACTCCTTAATTATCGCTGTTGGTTAATTTTTTCAATCGATATAAGCGTATGTTCAGCTGAATCTTTGGGTTTCTTCCTTCTCTGGGTTTGATCGTTATATATGTTTGCAGCTTGGCGCTCGAACCATGGGGGAAGATTCTAGCAAGAAAAGGTATCTTCTTTGACATGTCCGCAAATCTTGGCATATTATGCTGTTCATTCTTGTTCCTATCATTGTGATGCTGTTCAATATCGTTTTCATTGCAGCATTGAAGTATGGAGTTGGAGTTTCGCTTGCTTACTGTTATGTGAGATGGTACGTTCACTATATCTCTTTTTTTTTTTGATGAATTTATCTCTTCCTTTCTTATTTAATTTATTTTAATTATTTCCAAAACCAGGGGTATTAAAAAACGAGGTGATCAATACTTCTATGTTTTAATACTTTGGCTTCTTACATTAGCAAGATGTTTTTGTTATACTAAATACTGTAGTTCCTTACTGTTAAGATCCTTTTCCTGGATGCCTTGGTATTTTATGAATATAACTGTGTTTGTTGACTCAGTCTCATGATGTTAAGAGATATATTTTTATTACACTTCTTTGTAATCCTATATAAACCCATTGGGGCGATGAATAAAGTAAGCAAAGAATTAATTATCTCAACTCTAGTAATTGTTTGAGAAGTTTAGGATTCTTCGAACTTTCCTAAAATTATAACATAAACATTTTGAACATGGTGGCTGGGCTTGGGCGTGGTGGTGCGAACTGATTTGTGGTGTTTTGAGCTTTTGGGTTTTGGATATGGGTTTGAAGATGTGGATTTTTTTATGGCGTTTATGGTGAGGGTGGGGCTTCAACGTGATTGTTGTGGGACTTTTTTTGTTTTTTTATTCAAATAAGGGAAACCGGGGAAGTGATTGTTGTGGGACTTGGGGTTTGACAGGGGTGTGGGTGTTTTGAGATTGTTTTTCTGATGGTGGTATGTGTGGGATGTTAGATACTTTAAATAATTAAATGTTAATTATACATAGCAACAGAAACTTAGATTATAAATACTTCCGGTCATCTTTGCTCAAATCTAAAAAGATTCTCAACAACAGTAGATGAACAGCCTCAATCAATCTGAAAAAATTTTATCTGAGAAGGATCTTCTGATCTATGCCTACCAGTAGCAGTAGATGGATTACACAGACTATATTTATAGGTAGATCGGAGACCCCTCTCACTATTGTTAGCTGATCTTTCTCCTCCCATCAAGGAGAAAGATCAGACAAAGATCAGACAGTTGATTACCATGATCACTGTAGTTGGAATAAGTTAGAAAACATGTGTGTTTAGAGACATTTATGTAATTTCTTACATTCTCCCACTTGGCCCTTATGACACATAAACTCCTTATTATGTTTGGTTCTATAATATGACCATTACTTTATTTATTCCAACCAATCATGGAATCCTCCCACTCACACAAGGAAATACTACACATGAAACATGGCGATAAGACCATTATATAATAAGCCGTCCCTTCTATGTATTACATATATAATATCCCCTAAATGAGTACCATATGGACAATCAAAACTTTATGAATAAACTTCCCATAAATTATTCGGGTTTAAATTTTATTTTTATCCTCATGGATAAAGTAATAAATTTGTACAAAACTTTATTACAATAACTTGATGTCTATAGACTAAAATAAAGACTAAGTACAAAATGAATCAATCAATCCCATATGCTCCATGTGACTTTTAAATAGCTTTATTGGTAAACCTTTAGTCATGAGATCCGCAATCATCAATTCAGTACTTATATGCTCAATAAACACTTCATGCTTTTTGATATTATCTCTCACATGAAGGTATTTGATGTTGATATGTTTACTTATGCTTCCACTTTTATTATTCTTTGAGAGGAATATGACAGCACGATTATCGCAGAAGATCTTGATTAGTCTTTCTATAGAATCGACAATTTTGAGACTACCAACAATTTTTCAACCAAAGTGCATGTTTAGTGGCTTCATAGCACGCAATAAATTCTGCCTCCATTGTAGATGTAACAACAATAGTCTGCTTGCTGCTTCTCTAGGATATAGCTCCTCCAGCAAGAAGAAAAATATATCATGGAGTAGACTTTCTGCTATTTACACATCCAGCAAAATCTGAATCTGAATACCCAACCACCTCCAAATGGTCAGTGTGTCTGTATGTCCAACTGTAATCCTTGGTTCTTTGCAAATACCACATGACTTTCTTTGCAGCTTTCCAATGTTCCAATCCTGAGTTACTTTGATATCGACTCAGCATTCTAACTGTCATTGCAATGTCAGGTTTAGTGCAGACTTGTGCATACAATAAGCTGCCTACTGCAGATGAATATGAAATATCTTTCGTCTGTTCTTGTTCCAATGCATTTCGGAGACACTGATCATTACTGAATCTATCCCCTTTAATGATAGGTGCTACAGAACCATTACAGTTCTTCAGTCTTAATCTCTCTAAAACCTTTTGAATGTAAGCCTTCTGAAACAGTTTCAATATTCTTTGTTTTCTGTCTCTGTGAATCTCTATACCAATGACATAAGAGGCTTCACCCAAATCCTTTATTTCAAAGTTTTGAGAGAGAAAACTTTTGGTCTCATGTAGCAAACCTAAATAATTATTTGCAAGCAAAATATCATCTACATACAGGACTAGAAAGATAACTTTACTCCCACTGACCTTAAGGTATATACATTGATTAACAAGGTTCTCAATAAAACCATGTGAGGTAATAATCTTGTGAAATTTGATATACCATTGACGGGAGCCTTGTTTTAGTCTGTAAATAGATTTTCTTCGTTTGCAAGCTTTCTGACTGTTATCATCAAAACCTTCAGGTTGTTTCATGTAAACCTCATCTTCAAAATCCCCATTTAGAAAGGCTGTTTTCACATCCATTTGATGTAGCTCTAGATCAAGATGAGACTAATGCCATGATTATCCTAAATGAATCATTCTTAGATATTGGAGAGAAGGTTTCTTGATAATCAATGCCTTCCTTTTGAGTGAAACCCTTGGCCACAAAATCCAGCTTTATATCGTTCAACATTACCGGAAGCATCTGTTTTGGTTTTGTAAACCCATTTGCAGCCTACGGCTACAGCTCCCTTTGGTAAGTCAACGAGATCCCAAACTTGATTTTTGGCCATGGATTCGATTTCTTCTTTCATGACATTAAACCACAATATGAAGCGATCTCCACTCATGACTTGTGAAAACGTTTTTGGATCATCTTTAGGTTCAATGTCAAAATCGAACTCCTGGAGGTATACAGCATGATCACTAGGGATTGCAGGTCTACTTATTCTAGAAGATCTTCTTAATCCTACTTTCTCTGCATTTGGCAGAGTCTGAGTAGGTTCAATCTGAACTTGTTCCTCATGAGTTGACTGTTCTGTAATTGATTGTGGTTTAAGGTAATCAGTTTGATTTTCCTTAAGCACAATCAAGCGTCCTTGAGGTAAAGGAGCTTCAGTCAACTCTTGTGCTTCCTCAAATTCAATCATTTGAGGATAAGCACTTTCACTAGGTTCAAAATCCTCTAGAAATTTTGCATTTATAGATTCAACAATTCTAGGACTATGAAAAGGACAATAAAACCTAAATCCTTTGGAGTTTATTGCATAGCCAATAAAACAACCGCTGGTTGTTCTTGGGTCTAATTTCTTCATATTTTAATTATAAATCCTCACTTTAGCAGGACAACCCCATATGTGTAAGTGATTTAAACTTGGTTTCCATCCATTCCACAATTCAAAAGGTGTCTTAGGAACAGCTTTGGATGAGACCCGATTTAATACATACACAACAGTTTTTAAGGCTTCACTCCATAAAAATAAAGGCAACTGAAAATTACTAATCATGCTCCTTACCATGTCTATTAGTGTGCGATTCCTTCTTTCTGCCACACCATTTTGTTGTGGTGTGCCAGACATCGTGTATTGAGCAACAATACATTCTTCTTCAATGAATTTCGCAAATGGACCTATCATTTGTCTCTTTTTTGTGTACCTACCATAGTACTCTCCGCCTCCATCAGATCTTACGATCTTGATTTTCTTTTCCTTTTGTTTTTCTACTTCTACCTTATAGGTTTTGAAAGCATTTAATGCCTCAGCCTTATCATTTAGAAGATAGAGATACATAAAACCGTGTATGGTCATCAATAAAAGATATAAAATATCTTTGACCATTCTGGCAGGGAGTAAGAAAATGTCCACAGATATCAATATGTATCATCTCAAGAATGTCAGAACTCCTTTTGGTACCTTCAGTGGTCTTGTTGGTTTGCTTTCCCTTTATGTAATCCACACAAGTACCAAAATTAGTAAAGTCAAGAGTTTTTAAAACTCCATCATTTACTAACCTTTTGATTCTCTCTAGAGATATGTCCCAATCTCCTGTGCCATAACAAAACGGAGTCCTCATTCATAAGACCCCTCTTTATGCCAACGTTTGTATGCAATGACAAATAATTGTTTTCAAAGTTGGGATCTAGATCAATTTTGAATAAACCATCAATTTTTATTTCATCACCAATAAAATTTTCACCTTTAAAAATACTAAAGGTTGAATTGATAAACAAAAATCCATAACCAATAATATCAAATTTTGAAACAGAAATTAGGTTTCTCGAAAAATGGGGAATAAAAAATACATTATCCAGATCTAAAACATATCCGGATTTCAAAATCAACCTAAATGTCTCAACCGCCTCAACTTGAGAAAACAATTTATTCCCTGAATATACTCGTTGTTCATGGCTTGCTGGTTTCCTTGTGTTGACAATATAGATTGTAGAACCAGAATCAATCTACCATATATTACTAGGAGCCTCAACAAAAAAAAAATTCATGACAAACTAGAGATATGATATTACCTTTCTTTTTTAGCCATCTTTTGTACTTCTTGCCATCTTTCTTCATATGCCCACTCTTCTTGCAGAAGAAACAAGCATCATTCTTGTTATTTTTCTTTATTGACAACTTGTTATCCTTCTTGGATTTGTGGGCATAATTGCCTCTCTTGGCATTTCCTTTATCATGAGTAGCCATATGAACACTTTAAGGCTTCTCATGCTTTAACCTCTTCTCTTCTTGAACACACATGGTCAGAAGTTCATTTACTGACTATTTGTCCTTATGTGTGTTATAAGAAATTTTGAAAGGACTATATTCAGACGGGAGAGAGTTCAGTATGAAATGCACTAAGAAAGACTCAGAAATATCAACCTCTAGGGACTTCAGTTGAGCAGACATGTTCCTCATTTTCATAATCTGCTCTCGCACACTTTTGAAAGTATCAAAGGTTTTGTTTGACAGCTTTTTCATTAGGGTGTTGGCTAAGGCTTTATCAGAACTAACAAATTGTTCCTCAACAGCTTTAATAAATTCCTTAGCCTTAGTGCATTCTGGGATAGAACCCCGAATGCCTTTAATAACGTGAGATTTCATAAATATGAGACTTAAGCAATTAGATCGCTCCCACCGTTCATGTTTAGCAATCTCTAGTGTCGTACTGATGTCCATGAGGGCGAGTGGTTCGTCCACACGGAGCGACAAGTCAAGTTCCATGCACCCCAATGTAAAAAGCAAATTTTATTTCCATTCAGAAAAATTATTACCATTTAGCATCGGAACTGTTTCAATCAAAGCGGAAGGAATAACTGCAATTATCAAGGAAAAATAAAAATTACTTTATTGCTATGAAATAACTTATTTAAATTAATCAATGTCAATTTAATTTATTGCTATGAAATAACTTTATTTAATTTAATATTAATTTTCAACCTACCTATGGGCAAAGGTTATATCATGCATGAAATTTACCTCTTATTAATAAGTCTAATAAATTTAAACATAAATAAATAAAATTTGATGCATGATGTAACCTTTGCCCACAGGTATGTTTAAATTTATTATTAAATTGACATTGATTAATTTAAATAAAATTATTTTATAGCAATAAAGTAATTTTTATTTTTCCTTGATAATTGCAGTTATTCCTTCCGCTTTGATTGAAACAGTTCCGATGCTAAATGGTAATAATTTTTCTGAATGGAAATAAAATTTGCTTTTTACATTGGGGTGCATGGAACTTGACTTGTCGCTCCGTGTGGACGAACCACTCGCCCTCACAGACATCAGTACAGCACTAGAGATTGCTAAATATGAACGGTGGGAGTGATCTAATTGCTTAAGTCTCATGTTTATGAAATCTTACGTCATTAAAGGCATTCGAGGTTCTATCCCTGAATACACTAAGGCTAAGAAATTTATTAAAGCTGTTGAGGAACAATTTGTTAGTTCTGATAAAGCCTTAGCCAGCACCCTAATGAAAAAGCTGTCAAACAAAACCTTTGATAATTTCAAAAGTGTGCGAGAGCAGATTATGGAAATGAGGAACATGTCTGCTCAATTGAAGTCCCTAGAGGTTGATATTTTTGAGTCTTTCTTAGTGCATTTCATACTGAACTCTCTCCCGTCTGAATATAGTCCTTTCAAAATTTCTTATAACACACATAAGGACAAATAGTCAGTAAATGAACTTCTGACCATGTGTGTTCAAGAAGAGAAGATGTTAAAGCATGAGAAGCCTTAAAGTGTTCATATGACTACTCATGATAAAGGAAATGCCAAGAGAGGCAATTATGCCCACAAACCCAAGAAGGATAACAAGTTGTCAATAAAGAAAAATGACAAGAATGATGCTTGTTTCTTCTGCAAGAAGAGTGTGCATATGAAGAAAGATTGTCAGAAGTACAAAAGATGGCTAAAAAAGAAAGGTAATATCATATCTCTAGTTTGTCATTAATCTTTTTTTTTGTTGAGGCTCCTAGTAAACAATGAGATAGATTGATTCTGGTTCTACAATCTATATTGTCAACAAGGAAACAGACAGCCATGAACAACGAGTATATTCAGGGAAAAATTGTTTTCTCAAGTTGAGGCGGTTGAGACATTTAGGTTGATTTGAATCCGGATATGTTTTAGATCTGGATAACCCAGGAAAAAACAAAACAATTACATATTATATACTCCTTATAATTCGCGCACCATCACATCTTCTGTATCCCATTTGTCACTTCATATGGATTATAGCTATAATATATGTATATCAATCCAATTCCCCTTTATAACGTCATATTATTCCCGGTGACACCCATATTATACTTGGATGAAATAGCAAATCACATTGACTAGGAATAATATAACAATTCACCTATGAATCTCAGACACATCACCACCCCTAATTGCACCACAAATATCATAAAAACATATGATCATTGCATACCACAACGTGGCTCCCGAAACGAGATCTTTGAATGAACAGGACTACCGTATTTTGTTCTGCACCAAGGAAAGCATAGGGCCCAATCCAATCATCACAAGCAGAATAACCCGGATTCAGTACACTGAACTGGCAGATATATTACACACCATAATTAATGCTTTACACTCACTTTGGGTCGCTGTGCGTGGCTTACCTCCCGGGCCCCCCGCCTCCCGCTTCACCCGCGTTCTGCCCTTCTTGCGCTGCTACCCTCTTGTCTCATGTGGCCATTTTCCTCCTCCCTGCTGATGGTCACAGCTCTTTTCATCATCTTGTTCTTGATGACCATACACGATTTTATGTATCTCTATCCTCTAAATGATAAGGCTGAGCCATTAAATGCTTTCAAAACCTATAAGGTAGAAGTAGAAAAACAAAAGGAAAAGAAAATCAAGATCGTAAGATCTGATAGAGGCGGAGAGTACTATGGTAGGTACACAAAAAAGAGACAGATGATAGGTCCATTTGCGAAATTCATTGAAGAAGAATGCATTGTTGCTTAATACACGATGTTTGGCACACCACAACAAAATGGTGTGGTAGAAATAAGGAATCGCACACTAATAGACATGGTAAGGAGCATGATTAGTAATTTTCAGTTGTCTTTATTTTTATGGAGTGAAGCCTTAAAAACTGCTGTGTATGTATTAAACCGGGTCTCATCCAAAGCTGTTCCTAAGATACCTTATGAATTGTGGAATGGATGAAAATCAAGTTTAAATCACTTACACATATGGGGTTGTCCTGCTAAAGTGAGGATTTATAATTAAAATATGAAGAAATTAGACCCAAGAACAACCAGCGGTTGTTTTATTGGCTATGCAGTAAACTCCAAAGGATTTAGGTTTTATTGTCCTTCTCATAGTCCTAGAATTGTTGAGTCTATAAATGCAAAATTTCTAGAGGATTCTGAACCTAGTGAAAGTGCTTATCTTCAAATGATTGAATTTGAGGAAGCACAAGAGTAGACTGAAGCTCCTTTACCTCAAGGACGTTTAATTATGCTTAAGGAAAATCAAACTGATTACCTTGAACCACAATCAATTACAGAACAGTCAACTCATGAGGAACAAGTTTAGATTGAACCTACTCAGACTCTGCCAAAATGGATAATGTATTTTTTATTCCTTATTTTTCGAGAAACCTAATTTCTGTTTCAAAATTGGATATTATTGGTTATGGATTTTTGTTTATCAATTCAACCTTTAATATTTATTCAATGCCTAGGAAAGTTCTGTCTAGAAAAGTCTTGGTATTTAAGTGCGTTCATTGGGACCCACTTCACTTTCCTAGGAACTTACTTGATTGTACTTTGGAAAATATTGTTTACTTCACTTTCATATTGGTTTGTTTTATTCCTGGGAACTTTATTTAGGCATCGATACAGTTATTAGATGTTAATGAAGTGGTAATTATCATAATAATTTTAGGAGAGCCACAACGTCCTGATTTTATAAATTATAATTGCATCAAGAATATATATGTGAACTTCATAAGGAAAAATAACATCGTGTTGTAATTAATTCATAAATTTAATTGCTAATCTCCACAGGGAAGTTTTTATTTTTATGAATTAATTATAATAAGATAGTAAATTTAACATTAAAAACAAAATTTCTCTTAGGCCCACATGTACAGAAAATTTTAT
>FXXK01001347.1:37814-68278 GCA_900184695.1 Betula pendula
AATTTCATGAATTAATGTTAATTCATAAAAATAAAAACGTCCATGTGGGTTTAACAATTAAATTTATGAATTAATTACAACACGATGTTAATTTTCTTTATGAAGTTCACATATATATTATTGATGCAATTATCATTTATAAAATCAGGACGTTGTGGCTCTCCTAAAATTATTATGATAATTACTACTTCATTAGCATTTAATAATTGTATCGATGCCTAAATAAGGTTCCCAGGAATAAAACAAACCAATATGAAAGTGAAGTAAACAGTATTTTCCAAAGTACAATCAGGTAAGTTCCCAGAAAAGTGAAGTGCGTCCCAATAGACGCACTTAAATACCAAGATTTTCCTAGACAGAACTTTCCTAAGCATTGAATATTTGGATAGTACCATAAACTTCACTAACATTTGTGGTTTAATTGATTATTCTTATGTCCAGGCATCAAATAATTTATATTTAAATAATATAAATCACAAGGTATATTCCTAAGTTAATGTAATGGAATAATTAAATACCTTACAACATAAAAATAAGATGAATAAAACTAAATCATTTAAGCATAAAAGAAGCATAGCATAATGGTTTTGGGTTGATTTTATGAACTTGGAGAACCCAAGTTCGAAACTCACATGCACCTAAAAATCTTTTTTTTTTTTAAAAAAAAAAAAGATAAAGAACCGGATGGGCTACTGTACGGGCGAGGCAACCCAGTTTATTGGGTCGGTTTCTGTATTGAGCTGGACCAATTTGGTCAGCCCATTTAATGACCTTTTTTTTTTTTTTTTTTTTTTTTTTTTTTTAATTTTATAAAACTGGATTGGCATGGGTTTAAAAATAAACCCATACCCAAAAGCCCAAAACTTGACCCGGTTCCTTATGGGTTTGAAAACCCTACCCGAAAAGTTTAACCTTTGACCCGTTAATCCCAAAACCTTGTGCCGCCTCCCTTATGTGCTGGTCATAAGGGCCGCTACTCAGCGGCTACGCCGAATCCTCATGCGGTGGCAATGAAAGCTGTCACCCAGCAAGTCACGGCGACCCTGTGGGTCTCTGTTTTCCCAAAAACCTAGTGGCCCGTGAAGGCCGTTGGTATTGTCAATGGTGGCCCCGTGAAGGGTCGTTGGTCACAGTAGCAGGGAGAAGCCACTGGCCTCTCCCTGTGCGGCAGACGGCCCGTGAAAGGCCATCGTTGCTGTCACTGCGGGCTGTTGGTCACAGAACGGGGAGAGGCCAGTGGCCTCTCCTTCCGTAGCTGGTGGCCAGTGAAGGGCCGCTGCTACTGTCACTAGCGGCCCTTTCAGGTCGCCGGTCACAGTAACGGCACCTCTCCTCCTTACGCGGCAGTGACGCCGCTCCTAATGGCTTCTCGGTGAAATTTGGTCCTTAAGGTCCTCGGCTGGTTTTGGTTTTCACAATCTCTTTGTTTTCTCTGAGAAGTGAGATCAGTTGCACATAAACAAACAGTGTAAAACCAACACAATTCACAATAAAATCCATAAACAGGAAATCATAAAGAAATAACTCAGGTATACCGAGAATCAGTAACAAACGTACTGAGCAAAATAGCATAAAGGTTGGCTTTGAAACCACATGTTAGATACTTTAAATAATTAAATGCTAATTATACATAGCAGCAAAAACTTAGATTATAAATACCTCCGGCCATCTTTACTCAAGTCTAAAAAGATTTTCCTACATGGGAAGGTCATCCTTTGTGTTGATCAATCTTCAACGAAGAGGTTAGGATCATGTGGTTTTGAGTGATGGCTATGGTCTGTGGGTATAGATGATTGCAAGGGGCATGGCGATGACACCATTTGTGGTTGCTAAGGACATTGTGTGAAAACTTTGTCAAGTGATTCTCTTATGGCTTGGAGCATTTCTGTCATTGTCTTCCTTAACTGATTGTGCATTGTGCGCAACTCAGTCTGTAGCTCCCGTATTAAAGCTTGTGGCTCTTCCATGGTTTGCTTACTTTATTCTTCACTCCAATGTGTTTATATAGGATTACAAAGAAATATGATTATAAAGATAAACTACTCTCATAGAGTTGTATCATATCACTAACACTTAACAACTACTAATAAAGATAATGATATGGATAACAAAATACTAATGAGATAATTCTCTTATTCCTCTAATGCCTTATCTCTTTAGGTACGTAACACATGATCTTTTTTTGTTTTTGGCGCAGGAAAATTGACAGGCAGACAATAAGAAAACAGGAGCCTCAATTTCCAGAGATTTATTCTGAGTATGTATAATTATCCTCTCCTTTTACGGAATCTGAATTGAATTATTTATTTATTTATTTAGGATTTGATTATTTTCCTCCTTTGGTGTGAGGGTAGGCATCACAATCACATGCCAAATATTCCTCGATTAGTATTATTATATGGCTCTAGTTCTTTATTTCCTACAATTATAGTGCTTTATTGGGAGGGAGTCTGCAATACCTTCTTTGTTTGATTAATGCTTGAAGAAATACTAGGAGGCTTCGTTGCTGTTTACATGTGTCTCATTTGGTTTCTGGAGCTGGCAGAGTATGCGGTGGGAGGCAGAAGAGGGCACATCGTCAATTCGTCATCCTGCGTGAAGGGCGGGGATGAAAAATATTTGCCGCAGAAATGAGAAAGGTGGTGGCTCTTCTCAGGTCCTCCTGTGGTGGGTTCCGAGTTGTTTGTTCGGTGGCACGCTGTTTGGTGAGAAGGAAGGCTCTGCTCCGAGGTCCATGGGCAAGGAGTTGGTGTTAGGGGGTGGCGGAAAATCATTTTCGGAGGTGGTGACACAGTCGGTGTCGGCGGTTAGACAACCTTAGCCTTTTGGACCTCTGGGTAATGCAAGGCCTGAGCCCCTTGCAAGGACCGATGGTTCTGACTTCTCGGGTCTGAAGACCTCTACTCGTGCTGCTCCTGGTTTCCCTTTTGGTGATAAAGCTAAAATGTCGAGGAGGAAAGCACTGTTGGGGGGTGGGGGGGGTGCTATTTGTGGTGCAATGCGTTTATGGTGGTGTCAGTTAGAAAATATCGTTAGAAAATATCAAAGAGGAGGTGGACCGGGCCTTGATGCGTGCTATTGAGGGGCTGATTGGGCTAGAGACTCCTGAAGCCCAGTTCGAGGTTAAAAGCCCAATACCAAGATTTAAAGGCGAGGCCGGTAAGAGGTGTTTTCTTAAGCCCTTTCAACGCACAAAACGTGCGTTCCGTATAGCCTCTCTTAAGCGGGCACTAAAGATTCGGGCTGGGGAGGGCTTTGAGTCGGGTAAAGAACCGGGTTTGGAGAAACCCCCCTTCGCTCAGGCTAGCGGAGCTCCGGAGACCACGCCGGTGGTTGGCGGTTCCATGCAGATTGCAGAGGGATCTTCAGCTTTCTTAGGGAGTCTCGCCGGTGACAGAAACTCTTAAGCCTGTTAGTGGCTTTCCGGTGGATACGCCGTTGGTGTCGAGTGGGTCTTAGAGAAAGCGTCACAGAATCTTCAGGCGGCTTCCTCGGTGGCCGGAACTCTTTAGTCCAGGTTGGTTTCTCCAGATATGCAGTCAAAGCTCGTGATCACTCCTCCCCTCCCTATTGTCGCTGGGGAGGTGGTGGACTTGGTCCCTTTTTCTTTTGGGGGCTCAGTGGTGAACCTTAGTGGCACTGAGCCTATTGGAATCTGGCAAGAACCCGAAGTGAAAGTGGCTTCCATTTGTTGCGTTGAACTTTTGGATGATGTGGCTCTATCTCCCAAGTTAGGGAGGTGCTGGGAAAGCGAAGGATAAAGGTGTGGAATGTTCTGGAGAGCCTGGAGCCCACTCCGTTGAACTGCTGTCCAGCAGCAAAGAATAAGGAAAAGGCAGCCCATTCCTCTATGGCTGAGAAAGGGAAATATGAGGGTTCTCTGTGTCTCCTGGACGGGTGTGGTGAGGGTGAGGTTGGAGAGGTATTTTCTTCCCCTCTATGTATCTATCCCCCTGTTGCGTTGGGAGATTTCGGTTACTCAGATTGGGCTCTGCATTGTGTGAAGGAGACCTGTCCTATTGTGGGGATCTCTTGTATGGATCATGAGGAGCAGACTTTGGCTCTTTTGATAGCTATTGAAGAGGAGCATCTACACGAGGAATTGGCTTCTCTCCCTAATCTTGGTTTTAAACGCAGCAGGGAGCTAAGAAATTTGGAGTGTTCCATCAGCTATGATGCTAGAGGCAAGTGTTCAAGCCATGAAAAAGGCAAGGCTCATGTCTCGTAGTGTTGTGCGCAGTTTATGAGGGGTGTCTTCATGTGGTATTTTGAGGGTGGTGGAGTAGTTTAGGGTTTAGAAGGTGGGGGAGAATTCTGATTGGGTTAGAAGGGATGGTGGTTTTTGCCTTGGGAGTTTAAGTTAAGTGTTACCGTTTGTATACTTACAGTGTATCTAGGAGCGTCTTACGCTTTTAATAAAAAATTATGATAACTTATAAAAAAAAAAAAGAAAAAAAAAGTTTTGTATTGAGAGGCATTTCTGTGACTTTTTCCTCTGCCATGTAAGCGTGTTAAATGCTAAATTGGGTTTACTAGTGAAGAAAGAAGTGCATTGCATGTGAATGAGGATGCCTACCAAATTTAACAATGATCAAAATATCATCCAACCACTGCATACAAGGCTTGTCTATGTATAACTAAACTCATGTTTTCCTTTTTGGTGCAACTGAATAGATGACTCTTATAAACAACTTTTCTTATATATTTAAGGTACTTTTATCTTAAAGAAAAAATCAACCTATATAACTAGTCAATTAGACTGATAACTGAATCGCAATTCATCTTTGGTGATATTTTTAAGCGAGTAGTATGCATTTTCTCCCTTTTTGTGATATTTTTTAGTGACTTTCTTCTTCTCTGATTGTGTTACTTTTAGTGAATTTCCAGCATGTTAGTTCAAATGAGTTTTTGATCTACTTGCGTATCTTAGAGCATTTCCAATAGAATAGTCAAATCTTTAATAATAACTAAATTTAACTATTATCTTTTTCTTCTCTAGCAGAATAGGTAAATTAACCTTTTTTCTTTTAGTATAAACAGTAAATAGGTTCTTCTGCGTATTCACTATTCACACTACAAAAAGTTTTTTATTATTTTCTCACTCTCTTTCTTTCTTTCACTCTCTCTCTCCACCCCTCTCTTTCACACTTTTTCCAACCAAAATAATAATAAAAGAAAATAGATAGTAGAATAGATAATTTGTTGGAATGTGTATAGAAAAATGAGTAGCTAAAATAAATATTTGTACTTTTTTAATAGTTATTTTGACTGTCATTGTTGAAGATGCTCTTAGATGATTTCCGGTCTTTCTTTATTATTGATACTTCATGTTAATATGCCAGTCACATTTTATATAGCTTGCGACAATAATGAAACTTTCTATTCCAATGAATCCAATACGAGGAAATACATTGTTGTTACACCGTACTCATGTTAATGGGGGGTATTCTTGTCACAGAGCAGTTGAATGGTGCGACAAATTATCTAAGGGAAAAGAATTCTCCAGCAGAGAAGAGGAACGTGCTTTCAAGATTTTATACACGTAATAGTTCTTCCATTTTACTCTTTTTATGTAATAAGACAGATTAGTAATAAATTACCATATTAGGATTGTTGGATTTAATGCTTTATTGCAAAGAGCCTCATCATTCCTTTCTTCTTTCTTGCTTTTTATTTGATTCATGTGTTTGTTATTGACAAAAATGATTTCCATATTTCAGTCAGTTTTGAAGGAAGATGGTTTTCATTTTTATTGGTGGGATTGGGGTAGGTTTAAGTTTAAACCTTACCTGCAGACTAAAAAGAAAACAAAAATGGAAAATTACTGTTGTGATTAAATGGTGTGGAAACACTTAACTGACAGGTTTGTGATTTTTTAATTTTAATATTGGTAAAAAGTGAAGACTTTGGCATGGATTGCTGGTGAATTTGGCATTGATCATGTTGCATCTTTTATGTAAATAGAATTGACTATAATATGACATTATAATATCGTAACCGTGTTGAACGTTGATCTCTTGAAGCATTACCTTTAACTGTGAATCTATTGATGGAATCTGGGTTTATTATCCGTTAATTTAATATCAAATTCATTTTCTAATATGTATAATATTTAAAATAATTGTTAAGTAATTAATAGGGTTAATCTTTCAAGTTTATAGGGGGTGCATGTTCACTTTGGCACGTTTTGGTTTAGGGGTTGACACTTTGCCTCCTTGTGGTTAATTAATACCTCAAGTTTTCAAGCAAGTTTAATGGAAAACCTTTAACTGAGTCCAAAAAGAGCATAATACACTAATATTGGTGGTGCATAAAATGTTGACATAATGTCAGAAAAATCTCAAAACCAATTTGGCATAACAAACTTAATGAAAAATATTGACTTGAAGCTTTGGTGATTTACATATATGCTTTCTTGTTAACTTCAATAGAGAACTCCAAGGAGTGACCCATACAATGCTACTTTTTAAACCAGTGTGGCAATGTGAAAATGCTCCTAATTAACCACTGAGTTAAATTCTACTTTCCAACTAATAAATACACTACTACATTAGTTACAGTTAAAGATATGGCACAGAGGAAAAGTGTCTCATACATGAGTTTCATTACATCTGGTATGGTTCTGAAAATAAAGATTGGTGTTTGGGTTGCAGTTGGGTTTTGTTTATCATTCAGTGTGTGTGGACGAACTGCCAAGTTCAAGGGGTTTTGGATTTGAAAAATTTTACGGTACAATTCATAGTTTTTTATTGGTTTGGTGAGAGGTGGGGAGAGCAAAAATGCTATTGTAGCTTTTGATAGATGATCTGTTTTTAATTGACAGTTCTGTAACTGATTTTCAGGAGACAGCTAGAAAAACTCTTATGGGATGATGACTTCGAGAATGAACTCAAAAAGTTTGTCAGAATCATCAACTAAATAATTTCGAAAATAACTTGATATGTAAGGAGTTTACCTGTTCTCATTTAAAATGCACCATTTCACTTGTTTTCTGTCGTATTTTACATTATTTATGCTGTTATACTGTATATATCTGTCTTATTATTGATATTTCGTGGGTGTTGAGATCTATACGGTGTTGAGATCTATACAGTGTTGATCTTGTAGTATGCTTACTCTTCTTGCAATGCGATGGTTCTTGATTACCAATTTTCTTTCGAGTTAGGGATGGATAAACTTGAAGCTGAAGCTGACTCTTGGGGGGGAGAAATATCTTTTGTGAAGTCGTCTTTTGCTACTAATAAATGCCAGAAAAAACAGTACTAGGTGTTAGTCTCTTAACTTGCAAATGATCTTGAGTTATGTATAAACAATGTTGCTTGCAGTGCTGCATTTTCGGTTTGCCAACGAGTTTAGCCCATTCCACGCGAAATACTAATTGTCATTAATCTTCTTTTTTCTCCCATTTTCAAAATATTTATACTTATCTCAATTGGCTATTGTGTTTTGGTTGGCATGAAAAGTGGGGTTTTAGATTCAAGACAAGGCCCACCGTCACTCCACTCATCCATAATCAGCATACACACATCAACAAAATCACCACACAAACACCAAATCAAATGGGGTGGCTGCGCCACGATCCCTCCATCATTAAACGGGCGAGGTGGCCGCTCAACCACCATGGCTACCCCCTCTACAACATAGGGGTGGCCACGCAACAACCCCCCACACTTTGGTGTGGGTGGCCGCGCGGCAACCCCTTTTGTCCAAACGCTTAAATTGTAAATTTATCACCTAAATGCTGTTGGAAATAAAACTGTGAGTACAACAAAATTTAAAGAAAACAAAAAATATGTATGAGAATGACTGAATCTATGGACAATAAGACAAATATGAATCTGTCTCTTAAATAAATATTGCCTCCCACTTGTATAATTAGTTTTGCAAAAGGGAATACAACAATTCTGTTCTTATGATACAATACTGTTCAAATGTAGTGTACATATTGTAAATTTTGAACACTACTCAAAAAACAAAAAAATGTATAACAGCAGAAGAGAAGAAGAGAATATAAGAAGAACATAAAAAATATGAAGAACACTATGTTTTATTCAATCAACAGAGCAGTTTAAAACAGTTTACAACAATTTAATTATAACTGTTGGATAAACAGTTAAAAATGGTTTAAAATAAGACTGTTGAAACAGTAGTTTAAAAAACAGTTAAAATCTGAATTTTAAATAATAAAATAAAAAACAGTTATTAAATTGACGTAATGCGAAGCGTGCGCGTCTAGAGAGTAACACCAATAACATGTGTCTACTCAAAATTCATTCTAATATAAAATAAATACAATCTTTTATAGAGCATAGATAAATCTCATATCTTTTCAATGTGGGACAAAGAGATAAACACAAACGAAAAGATAATTAAAATATATTAAATTGAAGGGAAACTTAAATTTCATGAAATAATATCAACAAATGCTAGTCTAGAAAGCGTTACATGACCCTACTAAACTATCAACACCTTACTCGTGACCTTCTCCTTTAGATTTTAGGTTCAAAATTGACAGTAAAATCAACAACCGAGTGCAGGTGACTAGGTGAGGCCTAAAACTGTTCAATCTACCCCATTTATGAGTTACTAGTTCTTTGTTTGTCTTGGCTCAAGTACAACACGGACGCTTGATAATGGGTCCATATGTACCCATTATTTAAAACCTAATCCTTATCACCACGACCAAATCAGCAATGGAGGCAATGTCATCTAGGGTTTATCTTCTTCAGCTAGTATGTTACTAAAGAGTTCAACGGCAGACGTCCACACACATTCTTTAACCAAGAGCTTACGGCTGCGCATTCTCCACAGGATATTCGTAGCCACAGACAAACATGCACGAATGGAGGCATCAAACAATTCGGGTACAAGAAAAAAGTGAAGGAAAATTTTTATCATCTTTTTACCGTGGAGTTTGAGTCTTTACAAGAAATTTGTTTACCAAAGAAAATTTCAGTAGAAGGTTTATTGGTTGAGTAAATTATTAGGTAAGAAGAAAGACATTTTATTTTTTTGGTTATTAATTGCAAAATTTTCGTGATTACTCGCTTGATGTAGTTTGATCAATCATGTGAATTTTTTGCTTATGTTGATCCTCCAATATGTGAGGACGATAGAAGGGTAAAGAGAGGTGGTTCTGAAGAGGGCATGAAAGGATGATCACCGAAGCTACAAGGTGTGAATTTAAATTATTTAATGGTGGATAAAGAAGTTACCAAGTAGAAAGCATAAGCATTGTCCCATCAATTACAAAATAGACCAGCAGTAGCAGCACGAGGGACGAAGCTAAAGTATTGATTAAATAATTAAATTTACTTATTTTTAATAGTTTAAATTTTTGAAATAAGTGATAATTTAATATAATATTACAGTCAAAGGTCTTTAATTTGAATTTTGTTTCAGTCATTCATTTTTATTTCAATTAAATATTTTACATGTTGGGCTATCTATTAAAAGGGAGTTCAAACTCATATGTGAAGAAGAGTGTTAATACATTGATTAAATTATTAAATTTAACTTTTCTTATTAACTTAAGATTTTGGAATAAATAGTGGGTTACCTTGATAAATCAAAGATGACAATCACATTACTTTTCTAAAATATAAAAAAAGAAAAAAAGTTGAATAATTTTCTAACAATTTCTACTTGCTAAAAATAACTAAAAAACTTAATTAAGATCTGGATTTGGATTCATTGTTAACAATTTGGACAGCAATTGTGAGATAGCCTCTATAAGGCAAACTTGTTCCAACAAGTAGAGGGTTGCTCGAGAATTGTTTAAACATGTAAACCTTATAAAAATTCTTTCACATTTACTATCCAAATTTATAACAATTTAGACAACAAAATTATTGAGACCCCTTTCGTCACAAGCTATGAGTAATACTAGAAACCATTTTTTTATTTTTCAAAAGTTGATGTGACTTTTAAAATCACAATTGAATTTGGAATGAATAACTATTGAATTTTGATTCAATAATGGTTTTAAAAGTCACATTAATTTTAGGAGGATAAAAAGATGGTCCCTAACATTACTCCATAAGCTATAGTTGTTGAAGTCAACAAGTAATGTTAGAGACCATCTTTTTATTTTATTTTTAATAGTAATTTTAAAAGCTACGTTAATTTAAGAAATATAAAAAATAGAGAAATGCTTGTTGTCCAACTTTTTTCTTTAATTTTGTCTAACNCCACCAAAACGTTAGTCTATAGAAAGCGTTACATGGCCCTACTAAACTATTAACACCTTACTCGTGACCTTCTCCTTCAGATTTTAGGTTCAAAATTGACAGTAAAATCAATAAGTGACGTGCAGGTGAGGCCTAAAACTCTTCAAACTACCCCATTTATGAGTTACTAGTTCTTTGTTTGTCTTGGCTCAAGTGCAACACGGACGCTTGATACCATATGTACCCAGTTTTTTTAAAACCTAATCCTCATCACCACGACCAAATCAGCAATGGAGGCAATGTCATCTAGGGTTTATCTTCTTCAGCTAGTAATATGTTACTATAGAGTTCAACGGCCGAGAACCACACACATTCTTTAACCAAGAGCTTACGGCTGCGCATTCTCTGCAGGATATTGGTAGCTAGCCACAAACAAACATGCACGAATGCAGGCATCAAACAATTCGGGTACAAGAAAAAAGTGAAGGAAAATATAGCCAACCACCGTGTTACTGTGGAGTTTGAGTCTTTACGAGAAATTTGTTTAACAAAGAAAATTTCAGTAAACGGTTTTTTAGTTGTATAAATTACTAGTTAAGAAGAAAGATATTTTATATTTTTGTTTATTAATTGAAAATTTTTGCGATTACTCAATTGTCGTAGTTTGATCAATCATGTGAATCACAGGTGAGATAAGTACTTTCTCTAAACTCACTTCTCTTGACCTATCCTATAATAATCTCACAAGTGATTTGCCTCTTTCACTTAAAAACCTCACCCAATTAGTGATGTTTAACATTTCTCATAATCGAATCATTGGACCAATCCCTACCTCTCTTTCGCTTTTAAACCATCTCACCCATGTCGTTTTTGTTTAACAATCAAATCAATGGTTCCATTCCCTCATAAATAGGAATGCCGAATAATTTGGCCATGTTAGACCTAGGCCGCAACATGCTCATTGGTTCAATCCCTTCCACTTTGGGTAATTTAACTAATTTGAAACATTTGTATATTGACAATGATTCCAATTAAATCGTTGGTTCCATTTTCTCAGAAATAGGAAACATGAAGTTGGTCATATCCCCACTCAGATCAGCAACCTTCATTTGCTGGAAGATCTTAACTTCTTAAGCACGACAAATAATAGATGGACCTCTATAGTTCTACTCCTTAATGGAGAAATAACTTTAAGAATTTATTGGTGTTTCCCTCTCGGCACTTGAAATTGTTATCCATGGAGCAGAGTCATGATCTTTAGACAATAAATTTAAAAACATTAGTTAAATAATTAAATTTATTTATTTTTATTAGCTTAAACTTTAAAATAAGTGATGATTTAATATAATATCAAAGCTAAAAATCAAAAATTCGAATTTTCTCTTAATCATTTATCCTATTTTAATTAAATATTTTACATGTTAAGCTACCTACTAAAAGAGAATTCGAGTTCACATGAAAAGAAGAATAAATTTAACCCCTCCTATTAGCAAATGATGATTTAACAAATAAAACCTTGATAAATCACAGCAGACAATCACGTTAATTTTCTAAAATATTAAAAAAGATAAAAGAAAAAAAGTTGAATAATTTTCTAACAATTTCTACTTGCTAAAAATAATATTTTCCAGAATTCTACCTGTCAACTCCCCCCACCATTCCATAACATGACAACTTTCATTTCATCCATAACAACTTCCTCTCCACGATCAGCATCTTCTTTAGACAAAGCTTCACAAGTCGTATTTGGATTTCTACCCAGAAATTTGGACATCAATTTTAAAATAGTCCCTATAAGGCATACTTGTTTCAACAAGTAGCGGATTGCCCGAAAGTTGTTTGAACATGTAAATTTTATAAAAACTTTTTTATATTTATTGTTTAAATTTTTAATAATTCAGGCAACAAAATTATTGAAACCCCTATTTTTATAAGTTAGTTAATGCTATAAACTATTTTCTTTAATTATTTAAAAATTGATGTATTTTTTAAATTATAATTAAATTTATAATAAATTCATTATTAAAATTAATTCAATAATAATTTTAAAAATCACCAAATTAAAAAATGATTTTGTATATTACTGGCCAAATTATAACCGTTGAAGTCACAAGTAATGTTAGATCAAAAAAACCTTTTTATTATCTTTTCGATGTAATTTTAAAAGCAACGTAAATTTAAGAACATAAAAAAAAAAAAAAAAAAATAGATAAAAAGATGTTCCTACCAATAGGTCCAATACTCCAAGCCAAATGAGGGGCAACAAATCTGTTTGATCTTCAAAAAAAGACGCAAGGAGTTATCCTACCAAAGTACCAAAAATTTCAGGCACCCATTCTTGCCAATCCATCCACTCCAACGAGAAATGGATGCTGTTTCACTCTCCACCCCACACTTCCCCACCACCATCCTGCCCGGAAAACACCACCCCACAACCACTTCCCTCTCTTTCTCCCTCAAACCACCACTACCACCACCACCAAATTCTTCCCACAACCACCCCCGCCGCCCCAACAAAACCCTCAAACCCGACCAACCCTCCACCACCTCCACCCCCAAAACCCCCTCTAATCCTCTCAAAAACTTCGTCAACCCCACTCACTCTTTCACCAACAAGCTCAGGCTCACCAGCAAACTCTCTCCCCCTCCACCCCCACCACCACCACCGGTGAGAGAAACCCACATTGAAATCAAAGAAAAAGAGAACCAGAATTCGGATTCTGGGGGAGTTGAGCCCCGGCAAGAAGGTAAGATTTTTGTTGGGAATTTACCCAATTGGATAAAGAAGAACGAGGTGGCCGAGTTTTTCCGGCAATTCGGGCCGATAAAGAGCGTGATTCTGATAAAGGGTCACGGCGAAACGGAGAGAAATGCGGGTTTCGGGTTCGTGATATATGGGGGTACTGATGCTATGGCGGCCAAGTCGGCCATGAAGGCCGTGGAGTTTGATGGGGTGGAGTTTCATGGGAGGGTGTTGACTGTGAGGTTAGATGATGGGAGGAGATTGAAGGCGAAATCAGAGGAGAGGGCGCGGTACGTGGAGGGTTTCGATGGGGTGGAGTATCGGTCCAAGTGGCACGAGGAGAGGGAGAGCTCACGGAGGAGCTTCCGGGAGGTTTTGGATTCCGAGCCGGAGAATTGGCAGGCCGTCGTCCAGTCTTTTGAGAGAGTTAATAAGGTATAGCTTATAAACACCCTTTCTTCATGTGTTTTGCGCTAAGGATGTTGCATTTGAGGTTTCTTTGATGAATTTTGAGTTTGATAAGAGTAAGATGATCTATTAGGAAAGGAGGATAAATTCTTTTAGAAATGTGTGGAAAAAAAACAAGAAGTGTTGAGGCACTTGTAGTTGCATTGATGGTACTGTAATTATGTACGGATTGGGATTAAGGATTGTATTGATTCATAGTGCTCTCTGACTGCTACTGGGATGAGGTTGGGAAAAATCATTGCAAACATTAGTTTGGGTTGGTGGGTGACTTTTTTTAGTTTGGCTGTGATCAGGTTGGGGATTGCCTTTTTCACTCTTTTAATACAAATGTTGTTGACTGTCTGGTTGTGATCAGGTAGTCAGGTTTTACTAGCATTTTGTGTGGCCTACTCTATGCAATTTCTGGACATATTTTAGATGTTTTATCATTACCTCCCCAAATCCAGAATACTGAGTGAAATCACTTTATGTCTATTGTGGGATTGAGGCATTCTTCAGGCTAAACCTTATCTTCATCGCAGTGACAAGGGTTACCGTTAGCTTTTTTGTAGCATTATTAGCATGAATTTACTTTAAAATTCTAGATTTTGGAGCAGGACAGTGGAAGGCTATAGTAAATATCAAGCAAAAACATACAAATATTTAGCTGATTCACATGTAAAAAATTAAAAAAAAAGAGAGCCCGCTGTTTTACTGAAAGAGAATGTAGTTGATAGTTTAATTTAGTGCAAGCCTTCTAGTAGCTGGTTTATAACCTATATTTGTAACATGTTATTAACAAGTTTCGAGGTTGATTGATTGATCAAATATAGATTTCACTGCCAGTTTACACAATTCCACCACCCAAGTTCTCAGATTTATGCAAGATAGTTCCATATGCCTATATAGAAATAAGCTTTTCTTTTACATATTCATTCAAGGACTGTACTGTATAATTGAAGAATCAGGTTTTAGGTTTCTCCAGTTTCAAAATGTTTGTTATATGTTTCTCTTGCTGCTGATAATAAATTACAGTATGGACAAGATGCTCGCTTTCTGTGACACACCACATTTAAAAATCTGCTTAGGAAAGAAAAGGATTACACTGGGGCACACATGCCTTGCATTAACCAAAATTCTCATTAACAAATCTCTCATTGTTTGAGGACAATGGCACACATATATATAGGCTCTTGAATGTTGCTAATTAGTTACTAACACCCAAGAATCTACCATGTACACCACCTTCCAGACCCATGCACCTTCCTAGGTGTCATGGGACATATAGCTTTAGTGTTTGAATTCCAAAGAGTATTTTTCTTCTCTGGCCATGGAATGGCTGCACCATCATTCTGCATAGTCAAATTCATATTATTATTAAAAAGCAGGAAAAAAGTGTTAGAGAATAACAAATATATCAAAGGAAAAATAAAAAAGTAATGTGGTTTTTTTAGGACACTATTGTGGTTTTTTTTTTTTGGGTGTTATTTAGTTTTGTTCCTATAAATTAAATGGTCCGGTGTAATACCTAAGTAATTTGATCACTGCTGGTCATGAAAGTTTGGTTTTCCTATAAAACTTTAATCATATTTTCGAATTGCAATAGTGAAAATTAGAGTTTTTTTTTTTTTTTGATAAGTAATAGTGAAAATTAGAGTTAGTAGACTATTTAAGCTCATAACTTGCCAATCCTAAAATATAGATACGGTTGAAATCTTTGGTAAGTTAGATATGTCCTTAAGTTAAAATATAGAATTGGAGCTACCTAATATTGCTAAAACTATTTCATTTTATCATCATATTCTAGCATGAAAATGTTCCCAAAATGAAATTCACATAAATTTATGCAAATAGTCGTTGGAGCAAATGGCATCTAATCCCCCATAAAGAAGAGGTCGACAGGTCATGAGTTCAATCTTAGGTAGGTGCATGAAATTTACCTAGTTTACCTTACATGATCAATTTCGTTTTGATTATTTTGTAATTTTTTGTTGTCAAAAAGCATAGTCTTAGGGGCGCTTTACGCTTTTTAATGAGATTGACTTTTTACTTATAAAAAAAAAATGCATAGTCTTATCTTAACTATATCTAAGGAGACTTCTGAATGTAGACTCAAAGAACTATTATTTGAATTTAAATGCTATAAAAAAGTGTGTTTATTTATATCTAATATAAACAAGCTTATAGAAAAGAAATCAATAAACAAGTGTTGAATTAGTAGTGTTCTGTTTTAGAAGAGTATAGGCCAACAGAACTCAAAAGCTCCTAAAATAGATAATATTTGCTTTAGTGTTATAAAAAGTGTGTTTATTTTGTATCTAATATTAAACAAGTTTCTTGAAAATAAAATCAATAAAAAGTTTTTGAATTAGTATGTTCTGTTTTAAAAGAGTAATAAGGGCCCATAGTTAAAAATAGATAAGGTTTTTTATTCTTTTTCAAACCAACTATTTAAAATGTCTTACTAATTAAGGAATTTGGAAAAAAAAAATTATACGAATTAATGTTTTAGATTTTTTCCCCATGCATGACACACAAGCAGCTACCATGTGGGGCTTATTCATGGAATGTTACTTAAAAAAATCCATGGAATGATTTCTCTTGGTTTCAGAAAAAGAAAAAGAAAAAGATAATAGCTTTAAATATGTCATTGGCTAGTTGGAGAGGCCAATTTGGTAGTCATCGTAATTTGGAAGCCTGGAGGATGACTCTCCATTGCATAATCTGGTGTATCTTGAGAGAACATAATTCCCGAAATTTTAAAAATTGTGAGAGAACGGTGGTAAGTTAAAGTATATATTGTGGATAGCTACCATCAACAGTTCTTGCTTTTCTAATTTTCTAGAATTTCTATATTTCTCTTCTTCTTCCTAAATGGGTTGTATACTCCCTATATACTTGGTTTGCGCCCCTTGAACTTTTAATAAGATTGATTGGCTTTTTTTTTTTTTAAAAAAAAAGAGTCATCTGCATAAATATCATAGTTTCATCTTTTGTTTTTCTTATTCTTATCAGCCTTCTAGAAGAGAGTATGGCTTGATGGTGACTTATTATGCAAGGCGTGGGGATATGTATCGTGCACGTGAAACTTTTGAGAGCATGCGAGCAAGAGGAATAGAGCCAAATGCTCACGTCTACACGAGGTACCAATTGTGATTCAATATTCTATGTTCAACTTCAAATGTTCTTGATAAAACATGTGAATTTGGCCAACTTTGAGTTTCTTGATTATTTGAGCTGATGTCCACTTTTCTAGGATGCAATGGATGTGTACTATTTGGGTAGTGCAGATTATTTTCACTCAGAGATCCCACTAAAAGACTTGCACCCTAGTACAACCAAGTGCTTTTATCCACAAAACACAACAGCACTTCTTGAATTCAGGACTTAGATATATTTGGATTACTATTATGACATAATGCAGTGATTGAGATTATTTTTTTAGTAGATCTAATAGAATGTATATAATTATTAATTTGTTTTCCTTAGTTTTAGAGTTATGTATTTTTTATCTTCTTCTTTCAACATTAAAGCTTGTTTATTTCATGCAGCCTTATTCATGCTTATGCAGTTGGTAGAGACATGGAAGAAGCATTATCTTGTGTCAGGAAAATGAAGGATGAGGGCATTGAAATGAGTCTGGTGACTTACAGTATTATTGTAGGGGGATTTGCAAAAATTGGCAATGCTGAGTAAGTAAACCGCATGCTTCTCTTTAGTGCCTTCTTCATCACCCCCCTCCCCCCCCCCCCCTAAAAAAAGAAGAAAAGTCCAGTAGTGCTAATTCTTAGAAAGTACCTTTTGTTTGGGACTACTGAGATTTCAAACTTTCATTATTTGCAGTAGTCACTACTTTTTTTCTCTTCTTGGTTCTTCCTTTTGATACAATATATTTGAGGAATGCAGTTGCGGATCTTTAGAAATTAAGCTATTTTCACAACTGAAAAAGAAAAAGGAAATGTATGTCAAAGTGATGTGAGTGCTGGCATGCAATGACGTAGCAGAATTGTGTCACCTTTATTTGCTCCTAAGCAAAAGATAGAGAATTTGTTTATAACATTAAAAATGGTCATTGAAGGGGCCAAATAGCCTTTCCAGGGTATTCTTCTTACTAAACAACACCTCTGAAAAACTTTGGGAATTTCTGAATTTTTAATGGTCAGACCCATTTAATGGTTTGGAGTGAATTGGGTTTGGAGCATTGGTTTTCATTAGATTGTCTGGAACTATATCCTATAATTTGATAATGGTCTCTAGTCTTTTGGTGACTGAATACTTTGTTTTCTCCACTATTTTGTCATTTTCATTCTTCTCTAGCTCTCTTGGAGCCTTCTGCAGTAGTTGGTGATTTTTTCTTTTGGTGTGATGTGTGTGAATTCTGCAGCCAAATATATGCCTAGCACAAATTAGTTCCTAGTAGTTTTTTCTTTTTCTTTTCTTTTTTTTTTTTCAATTTGTTTTTGTTTTCTGCACTTCCAATTCAAGGAGCAATTATTTTTAGTTTCTGTCAGCTTTCTGTACAACTCTGAGTAGTGGCCCTTTATTGTTATTTGAGGCTATAGAGCCTAAATGCATTAAGATTTCCTGTTGCTTAAATGTAACATAAAGCAAGGATTGAAGTGAAGCGAAGCACTTCTATAGTTGAAACACTTTGCAAATTTTTATAATTGATGAGGAAGAAATAAATGTACCATTGCGTTGCTTACACATTACTGGTTGCACTCACCATTTTTTTTTTTCTACCCAATACTGTGGAAGGGAGGAGGATACTGGTTGCACTCACCTTGATTGAAGCAGAATGCTTCTGGTGCCATAATTTGCCTTGTTTCTTACCTGCGACTAGGTGTAACTGTAACACGCTAGGGTTTTAATCCATTTTGTTTCGAGTACATGAATTGGTTTTATCAATAAAGTGAAGAGGCGATTTTGTATCTCTATGATCTAACATTATTTGATGTTGTTTTTGGAAGAGCTGCAGATCACTGGTTTGAGGAGGCCAAAGAGAGGCATACAACTCTGAATGCAATCATTTATGGGAATATTATATATGCTCACTGGTGAGTGTTCTAACAAATCAATTTTAGGTTCATTGGATTTTTCTTGGTTATTATCTAGGTTTGAAGTCTATGTTTAACAAATCATGTTCTACAAATTGACTGATGCGAAATTTATTAACTCTATATTGAAATTCTTTTTCTACTTTTCAGTTTGTCATTTTCTACTTGGCATTATTTTTTCTTTCCTTTTTTGATGAGCGTTTCATTACCATGTTTGCACAGCATTCTATTTTTTTTTTCCCTTTTAATCAATTTGATATATATACACCCAGTGGGTTGAATCCATGACCTCACCCTCCACCCTATTCTTTTAGGAGGAGAGGTGCTATTTGAGCTAGAACCCATTGGCAATTTGCACAACATTCTCTTTTGCAGGTTTTCTTCAATATGTTGTACGTAAATAAGATGCATGCCTAAAGGAATTCTTTGTTTCCAATTTCACAATGTTTCTTATCTTTTGCTTTAAATTTTTCAGCCAAACTTGCAATATGGATCGAGCTGAGGCATTGGTGAGGGAGATGGAAGAATCGGGTATTGATGCACCTATTGATATATATCATACCATGATGGATGGTTATACAATAAGTGGCAATGAAAATAAATGTCTGGTTGTGTTTGACCGACTCAAGGTAAGGTGATAATAGTTTTTCTTGCCTGGGGTGTTGTGCCTATTCATGCATGCATACATATTTGTGTCTGTCTGCATGTGTCTCTTCTGTTGTCATATTTCGTCACTGGATTTTCTTTTTATTTTATTTTATTTTTTTGTCTAAAAGATTTATGCTTTCAAAATAAATTGAAAGCAAAACTGATGCAGTGGAAATTATTTCGATCTCAATGGAAACCTAGGTTCCTCAATGGGAAAAGGAAAAACCTCTTCTTGGATACTGAAATAAGTAAAACCCTATCTTGAAGAAACCAACAAGTCAAACACAACTTTCTTGATAAATAATAATAACAGTATCCATTACGATGCTGTGATAACCTCTTTTCAAGGGGCAAAACCTAAAACCCTAGCAACACAAAAATCTAGCTTTAATTAATCTTATTCTACCCACAAACATAATTTAACTAAAACTTTTTTTTTTTGATAAATAAATTTTAACTAAATAGCATAGCCCCTGGTGCTGTGCCGCTGGTGGGTGATTAGAGCTCGGTTTCTGGTGGTCTTCTGGGCTGTTCTCAGCCTTTGAGTCCTGTGGTTTTTCGGGCTCCAAGGAGGTGGGCGGTCTCTTGGCTCCCGCAGTGGAGGCCGGTACGTCTTTGGTTCATCTTTCTCCGGCGAAGGGTATGCTCCGGCGGGACTTTCTCATGCCTCGCCCTGTGGCGGGGTTTCACGTCGGTTCCCGAGCCTGTGAGCTTTTCGGGTTGGGGAATCTTCTAAGAGGAGTAAAGTGCTCGGGGAAGTCTTTGCCTGCCATGGAACATCTCGGAGTTGTTGGGCTGAGGTTGAGGATGGGGACTTGGGGGCTAATGGTTACCCTGAGGCTGTGGCTGATGCGTTGGCGGTTGCTCCTTTTTGGGAATCATGTGTGGGGGAGATGAGAAAGGCTTCCTCGATCTGTTGTGTGACATCGAAAGAGGTCATAAGTGGGAGCGTGTTTGCAGATGAAGGGGGCTCTGTTGTAAAATCAAAGGGTTGGAGGGAGCGAAAAAATTTAGAATGCTCCCTTAACTTTGATGTTGGAAGTATGGGTCCAGCCGGGTTAAAAATAGGTCTTGCGGGTTTAGGGTTTTTTTTTTTGTGTGGGGGCTGGGGTTGTTGTTTTTCTTCTTTTTGTGCTTTTCTGTTGAGGTTTCCTCTTGTATACTTCTAGTGTACTTAGGGCGCCTTACGCTTTTTATAAAATTTCACTCTTACTTATCAAAAAAAAAAAAAAAAAATTATAACTAATATAAGGATTTTGGAAAAGAAACTGAGTAAAAAAATCTATTGCATGAAATAAACCTAAGCACATTGGATCGAGATTGACATACCTAAAGGCACCAAGCATATAGAACTCAAGGTCTAGAAACTACTCCACAGAATCTGTGCTTAATTTAATCTATAAATTAAAAGTGAGGACTGAGATGGCTTCAAAGATTCTTGAAAGGCTAGTGACTTAGAACAGTGCTCTGAAACCAAAGTACCCTAGGACAGCTTCGTAGTCTAGACAATGCTGCCTACGGGTCACTACACGGAGGGATAAAGCTTAGGAGAACTTTTCCCTGCTTTAGCTATAAAAGGCGGAAGAGTGAATCAAAAGGTCATAATCCAAAATTTGGAGTGAAAAGGATGATTTGATGGCATCAAATGTCACTGGAAATTGAAAACTTAATTGTTGGGGAAATCTGGAGAACAGCTATTTTGGTTCAGTGAAGAGGAAAAGATATCCATGTAAAGGTGAGGGTGACACTACTGAGAAAAAGGTGATGGAGAGTTGCCTAAGATGGTATCTACTCTCATTTGCTACATTAGCTCTGACTCTTAGTGTCAGTGTTGGTCCAATTTGCCATTGGTGTTCTTTATGATCTCTACGCATTTCACTGCTCCACTGAGAAAAAGGTGATATTGCCTAAGATGGTCTAGCAATGTGCAATGAAGACTGGTGGCTACACAAGCGAGAAAGATTGACATGATTCAAGCTGAAGGAGTAAAAAGAGTTAAGAGGTAGCCTAAAAATAACATGGCTAGGGGTAGTGAAGAAGGATTGATGAATAGAGAGGGATTGGAGACTACAGCCTTCAGTAGGATAGCATGTGGAGCAAAGGCACATGTTCCCCAACTAGTTGATGAAGGATTCTTATCAGCATAACTAATTTTCTTATCAAAATTAGTTATGCTCAAGGCTCCTTTTTTTTCTTTTCTTTTTTCGTGATTTGTTTTTGTTTTCCTTTTTTCTTTCCCAAATAAATGGATACCAGTCATGTATTGGACTAGGATTCTCCCCATGGATAGGATCCAGTTAGTGTAAATTGAGGGGTAGAATTATCCAAAAAAATTGAAATGACAATTTTACCCATCAATTTATACTAACTGGATCCTATCCATTTCATTTGAAATGGAGAGGATCCTTTTCCTTATGTATCATACGTGATTGGATCTGTGACTTGACACTTCATTCCTTATTTATGTGGGAGGCTTTAGTTTAGTGTAAGGGTGAAGACTTAATAATTGAGTTGTAGAAGTTAGATTCTATGTTGAAATCTTAAAGAAATTAAGGGCTGGTTCAGGAATTTATTAAAGAAGAGAAATGAAAAAGATGTGTGAGGCATGACAACAAGATTCTTTTTGCTAGTGCATCGTAACAAGGGTTGGACTTGCAATCCCAAGGGCCACTACTGAAAGTTTCTCTTAAATATTGATCTTCAACTGCGATTTCATAGCTACTGAAAGTTTCTCTTAAATAATGATCTTCATTGATTTGAGATGGTTAGATTGATGTTTATAGGGTACTTGCAATACCAAGGGCCACTATTGCAGCCTATATTCGGAAAAGATTGAACTTACTAAAATTTCCTTTATCTTAGAAGTTATTGAAACTAAAGTACATCAAAACCAGCAGATTACTAAAATTAAGAAACTGAAATAGTAAGAACCCAAGTAGCCTACATTATGAGGATTCTCTGTTGAAATTTTTTCCGTGTCTTGCCTTGAAACCTTCAAGACATCTTCTTTTTCAAGCCAGTAAAGTACTATGAGTTTTACTGTCTGCAGTAAAGAATTCTCTCCATGTAGTTTATTACTTATCTAGTTTCTTCTCTTTTTCACTAACAAGCAAACTGTGATGTAGGAATGTGGCTTTACACCTTCAGTTATCAGTTACGGATGTCTCATCAATCTTTACACTAAGGTATAACTTTATTTTTTTTTTCTTTCACATTGAACTGTTACGAGGCTTGTNTCTGTGGTTTTCATTTGTTTTCTTCTCTGGTGCCTTTTTTCCTTTTATTTTTTTTATCAAGTATTTTAATCTCGTTTATTTTTTCCTGGTTGAGGAACAACTTATCTAGAGCATAACCATATGGTTGCCATGAGGACTTGGAGGCGGATGAATGGAAAGGTAACATAGGATAGAGCTGTAAATGATGTCACTTTTGGGATGTCCTTTCATGTAATTGTGTTGGCACGGGGGCAGCACAACTGGTGGCAGGAGTGGAAAATGTTGCTTGACTTCTTTTGGTCATGTTCTAGAAGAACCAAATTGGTGGCAAGACTGGAGAATTTTGCTTGACTTCTTTCGGTCATGTGCCAGAAGAACCAAATTTCTGAATAATATGGTTGAACTCTGATGCCAAAATAGTCGTTACCTTAATCAACGTACCTTAACTCTATTGAATCCAGCTACTATTTTTCAGCCATATATAGTGTTAATATACTGGAAAATCTCATTATCAATTGCAGCTCATTGATAATGATATCTTTGGAAAAGGAATCTGAGCATTGCTTAGCAAGCTGTGCCTTCATGCTTAATGTGGAACATGTAGAATGGTGTGTTGAAGAGTGTTAGAGTTTCACGTTTAAGCTCCAGACTTTTTTTTTGTTTGCCATTGCTTGTTCACTGGTTCATCCATAATTTGTTTCTTCTTTGTCCTTCTGGAACCTTTTATATAATTGATCTTAGGGTGTGAGTATCTCTCTTTAGGGATGGGGTTTTTGTAGAAATGAATCCAGCTGACTATTTTTCAGCCATATATAGTGTTGATATACTGGAAAATCTCATTATCAATTGCAGCTCATTGATAATGATATCCTTGGGAAAGGAATCCGAGCGTTGCTTAGCGAGCTGTGCCTTCATGCTTATTGTGGAACATCTAGAATAGTGTGTTGAAGAGTATTAGAGTTTCACGCTTAAGCTCCAGCCTCTTTTTTTGTTTGTCATTGCATGTTTACTGGTTCATCCGTAATTTGTTTCTTCTTTGTTCTTGTGGGATCTTTTATATAATTGATCTTAGGGTGCAAGTATCTCTCTTTAGGGATGGGGCTTTTTGTAGAAATCCAAGTGTTTGGCTTTGTGCCGCATCAAAAAGAGTGCAAACCCAAGTGTAAGCTATCATATGTAATAAATTCTCGATAAGTCCGAAGTCGATCTACAGGGAATGGTAGATACTAAATAGAATTCTTATTATTGTGTAGGAAAGTAAATTGAGTTGATTTTGTTGTTTTTCCACCGTAAAGTGGAGCAATAGAGAGATATATAAACTAAATAAAATTAAATAAACTAAACTAATTAGAATAGAGATACAGAAAATTAATGGGAAAAGCACTAGGGTTTCAAGGATTCAACTAGCATTCTATTATGTATTCTTGAGACATAATTTTAAATCAATTAGGTAGAGAATCAACTCTCATAATCGGAAGATAGAACAATAAAGCACTAATAAAGAAATAAAGTAGATTGAACATGGGTTGGTTGAGAATTTGATTTCAATAACATGCTACAATAAATTAAGCATTCAATATATTTTCGAATCATAATAAATCAAATAAAAGTAAGCATTTGATATAAACAAAAATATAATGAATCAAAATAAACTGGTCAACATAAAACTACTCTCAAATTAAAATTATTCCCAAAATTTAATCATTAATCTATGAACACATAATAAAACACTAGGCTTCACCCCTAGCCTTAGCCACTCATAACTATGAAAATAAATTCCTTAATGAAAGTGTGCATAGCCATAACAAAAATAAAATAAACTAAGAAAGAAATAAGAACAAAGAAAACTGATGAAAAGCCTGAAGAAAATTCAGAGCCTCCCACTGCACTCCCTAGTTCCTGCATCTCATTCTCCCCCCCCCCCCCCCCCGTGTCTTCCTTCTTGTGTTGTGCGGTCTTCTTTTATAGAGAAAGAAAACAAATCCTAAAGTAATAAGTCTCCTTTTCCTTACCAGCTTTGTCTTCTTGTATGTGGGCCCCACAAGTTGTTGCCTTTCTTTTTTCTCTTGGTCTTTCACGCACACTCTTTCTCCTTTCTTTCTTTGTTTTGTTTTCATTTCATTTATTGGCTTGGCTTGGCTTTTTGTCTGGTGTGATTGAGTTATTAAGTTGTTAGCTAGGGTAGTAGGGTAGCTGTTTGGAGGATGTCCCCTTTGTGCTTAATGTGGAGTATTTGGGGTTGTACCCCTATGTGCTTATTAATGATATGCATTACTAGGGAAAAAAAAAATGTACCTAGAAAGGAAGGGTAGAAAGCATTACACAGGGAAATACAAGTTTTCATGATGAAGCAAAGCAAGGCAAATATACATGTTACCTGATTGCTGCATGTCAGTAGCAGACTCCTATTTGAGTTGGGTTGACCTGTATTTCTGTGATTCCATGGAGGCAAGACTGTTGATATTCCTCATATGTGGTTGCTCCACACACACACAACACACAAAGATCTGTATATAAATGTATGTATATATTTAATAGCTTATGCGTATTGTCTGGTGCAATGGTGAATTCTTGGATTGTCAATTGCAAGTGCAGAGGTTTGATTTTGGAGAGCTCACTTCATGCAAAAGTGCTGAAGGGTTAAACCGTATACAAGACATACTCCTAGGACCCCACTTTGTTGGAATCAACACTGGGTAGTAACCCCTACATTGAAATAGGTTTAAATTTTTGTAAAATCGCTGATGATTCTTGGTTCAATTTTAGGATGTTATCAAAATTATTGCACTTATATTTGTTACATGTTCTCATTATCAAATTGGTATATCTGGTCTTCTTTACAATTGATGCCTAAACATTATTTTAAAAAAATGGTATGTCTCATTATTTCAGATTGGGAAAGTTTCTAAAGCCCTGGAGGTTAGCAAAGTGATGGAATCAGCTGGCATAAAACATAATATGAAGACCTACTCCATGTTGATGAATGGATTTTTAAAGCTAAAAGATTGGGCTAATGCATTTGCAATTTTTGAAGATCTGGTTAAGGATGGTCTGAAACTTGATGTAGTGCTCTACAATAACATCATTAGAGCATTTTGTGGGATGGGTAACATGGATCGTGCCATCCGTACTGTCAAGGAGATGCAGAAGGAGAGGCATAGGCCTACCACACGTACATTTATGCCCATCATTCATGGTTTCGCAAGAGCAGGAGAAATGAGAAAAGCCTTGGAGGTGTTTGATATGATGAGGATGAGTGGATGCATTCCAACCGTGCATACTTTCAATGCTCTGATACTTGGCCTTGTTGAGAAGCGTCAGGTAAATTATGCTTGATAATAAAAAGAAAAAGGCCAAACAAAGGTCAAATAACTAGTTGGTTGATATCTTAATTTATGTGTAATCTAGGATTGTTAAAGGAGCTTACTATGCCTGCCTCCACGACCAAATTTAAGTGGCTAGGCACTTAGATAGGTACTCATAACGATGTACTTTTTGCCTGTGGCTGGAATTTGATGACCTGTTAACTAGAAGTTTAATCTAAAATCTAGCCACAAAAGGTTGAGGTGTTTATTCACCAAAAATAAAAAAGTTGGGGTGATTCGTTGTTTCCTTCTTCCTCTCTTGTAAGATAATTTTAGGTTTATTTGTCTTTTTCTTTTTTCGTTTTGGTAATTTCATTTTACTCCTGCTGCTTTATATTATAGAAAGTTTCAATTGAGCTCTCTCTCTCTCTCTCTGCTGTAGTACTTCACTATGCATGATATGGTGTTTTGGTTTCATTGTCTCCTGTCATTTACACTAAGGATACAGTGCTCTTTTGTGCAATTGCCCATTAAATATTAATTTATTCAACTAATGTTAAGATCCGTAACATGCATTACTGAGCTCCTAAGTAGGTGAGAACTTAAGGTGAAATACAAGCTTTTTTTTTAAAATGAAATTTTCTGGAACCAATACATGGTCATGGTGTATGATCTTTGGTTGGCTTGCTTCATTATGCACCCATTCTCTTCAAAGGCAATTCTATTTACCTTGTGTTTCTTGCAGATGGAGAAGGCTGTTGAAATATTAGATGAGATGACACTAGCAGGCGTAAGTCCAAATGAGCATACATACACAACCATCATGCATGGTTATGCATCATTGGGAGATACTGGAAAAGCATTTGAGTATTTTACTAAAATGAGGAATGAAGGGTTGGAGCTTGACGTTTATACATATGAGGCGTTGCTGAAAGCATGTTGCAAGTCAGGCAGAATGCAGAGTGCTTTAGCAGTAACAAAAGAAATGAGTGCTCAAAATATTCCGAAAAACACCTTTGTGTACAACATATTAATTGATGGGTATGAATTGTCTATAATCTTAGAGGTGCAACAGTAGACTCATAGTTTTCGCTTTAATCTCTCATTCATTGGACTTAATTTTTCAAATTTATTCTCCAGGATATATGTTCAACTTATTTGATCATTTTTTTTTATGATAATATTAATTAAAGTGCTCGCTTCACTCTTTTTTATAAACTTAAACTTTTGAGATAATTAGTGATTAATATGGTATCAAACAAAAGTCTTAATTCCAAACCTTAGCTCAACAATTTACCCCCATACAGTTAAATATTCCGTGTGTTGGGTTTCACTTGTTGATGGGGAATTTGAGCCCACATGTGTTGGAAAGTGTTAAAGTATTAATTGAATGATTAAATTCATCATTTTCAATAAGTTTAAACTTTTGAAATAGGTAGTGTGTTTTAACTTTTAATATTCCTTTTTAATATGTTGTTGTGTGTTTGCTTTTCGTGTGTGTTAATTTTGTTATTTCCCCATGTAGTTGGCTCGAAGAGGTGATGTTTGGGAGGCTGCAGATCTGATGCAACATATGAAACGGAAGGGGTTCAACCTGATATCCATACTTACACATCTTTCGTAAATGCTTGTTGCAAGGCGGGAGACATGCAGGTATGCTCATCATTCATTACTGTCTATTTCCCATTACATTATCAGTAAAGAGCATTTACTAGGGGCAGTTAGAAACCCATAAGACAAAAAATTTTATTTTTATTTTTAATTTTATTTTTTGAAGCATGTGGAATGAGTTCATTTTGTTATTTTGTATTTCATCCAGTGATTTGCTCTCATTCCACACAACCCAGCAAGCATCACCAACGCAGCACCATCACAAACATTTCCTTATCAGACGATTTCACACTTCCGGTGGTCAGAAAAACACAAATCACAAATTCAAAATGCAAAAAATCACAAATCGTAAAACACCACGAAATCAACAAATCCTCAATTCAACAAATCGCAAATCACAAATCCTCAACGCACAGTTGCCGAACACCCATCTCCTTCCCCGCCGAACCTGTGATGCGTGTCTTGAGCAGTTGGGCAGCGGTGGCTCTGTGCTGGATTGGAGGTAGGGCGTACGGCTGTTCTGGGTCTTGGGTACCGGCGGTTTTTGGCAGTGTGTCTGGTGGTTTTGGGCGAAGAAGGCTCCGTCGGCGGTGGGTCTTGGGCGAAGGAGGCTCCGTTGGCGGTGGGTCTTGGGCGAAGGAGGCTCCGTCGGCAATGGGTCTGTGGGCTTGGGCGATGATTCTCTTGTGCAATGGTGGCGTGCCAAAAACAAAGCAAGAGGTAGATTGAAAGAAAGAAAGATGCTGTGAGAGAGAGAGAAGAGAGAGAGAGAGAGAGAAGAGGAAGAAGAAGGGTGCGTGAACGTGGATAGAAAAAGAAAAAGAATAAAAATGAATAAAAGACGAATGGATGCGTGAACAGTGTAACGCCCCATGTGGGCGTTACACTGGTCACAAATGGCTGGTATATCTATTTTGGTTTTTTTTGCATAATCTGATGGAGGGTTGTTTTTAAAATTGGCTTAGGCCATTCTAGCATTTTTGCTAGAATGGCTAAGCCAATGGAGTGCTCTTAGAAACCCATAAGACAAAAAAATTTATTTTATTTTTAATTTTATTTTTTGAAGCATGTGGAATGAGTTCATTTTGTTATTTTGTAGTTCATTCTAGTTTTTTGGGCACCTAATGGTAGTAATCTCATTTTGGATTTTGTTGGGTTTTTGGAGATGAAAAATCTTCTTCCACAAAGCATTATGAATAACTTAATTTCCTTCTTAATCATTGCTTTAGAGATACGTGCTTTTTGTTGCTTGTAGTCTTTAGGATTTCGCTGCAAACCAAATTTTTATTTGTCAGGCCACAGTGCATCTCTTGCTATGTCATACAAATGATGGTTTTATTCCATAGTATGGAATCTTGCCTGTTTTGTCTTAGGCGATCGAGCTCTACTTAAATGACAATTCCTTGATGGAGGGTGAAGTTCTGGATTTCAAAGGCCCATTTGATACATGTGTATCTTACCAATGAAAAGAAGAAATGTCAGAAACTGTTGGAACATAAAAGAAATAATTTCAGATGTTTTATCTGAGAATCCTTTCAGCAAAAGATCTCATTTTGATAACACCCTCATTCTGTTGCTGACACTGTTTCAGCTGGAAAAATCATAGTTTTAGATGGTGGAGGAACTCTAAAATTGAATGATTTTTTTTTTCTTTTCTTACAATTTTAATGCCTCAGTTGCAGTTCCATCTTATAATTGGAATATTTCCTATTTTCCAGAGAGCTATGCAAACAATTAAGGAAATGGAAGCTTTAGGGGTGAAGCCAAATGTTAAAACCTACACCACATTAATACATGGTTGGGCACGTGCTTCTCTTCCAGAGAAGGCTTTGAGATGCTTCGAGCAGATGAAGTCAGCTGGATTGAAGCCGGACAAAGCTGTATATCATTGCCTGACGACATCTCTGCTGTCGAGGGCTACTGTTGCTGAAGCTTACATTTATTCTGGGGTTTTATCTATTTGTAGAGAGATGGTAGAATGTGAGTTGACTTTTGATATGGGAACTGCGGTTCACTGGTCGAAGTGCTTACGCAAGATTGAGAGGACAGGTGGGGAGCTTACAGAAGCCTTGCAGAAGACCTTTCCTCCTGATTGGAATTCGCGGCATACTTCAGATGTTAATTCTAGTATAGACACTGATGATGAGCCTGGCATTAGTGATGACGATGATGACATGTATTTCACTGGTAGAACTGACAGTGAGGAGGATCATTAAATTTTGATGATGATTTGAGCCACAGATCATGGATTTAAACCATGTATTTGAAGCCGTAGACAATGCATTTCATGCCTAGTGCCCCTAAGATGATATAATTGATTAGGGTTCCCTCCATATGAAGCTGCGAGGTCCAATATAGTTAGATCTGCTGTGAAAGCATTTTGATTGATCAAGGATGCATTAACCCCCATTTCCATATTTGTTTGTACATAACAATTGATTTTTGATGATCTCTAATTGATTCCAATACAAACATCTGTGGACTTTCTTTTCTTTTCTTTTTTTCGTTTCTGCAAAGAGGGTGAAATGAGTACCCCTGGAATGTATAATTATCAAGCAATACAAAGTTTCCTTGAAAATTTTCTGTGTAACTATCATCTCAGAACATTTGCTTGTGTTGGGACATTTTATCATCAAGCTGTTACGAAAGCAGGATTGTGAGATAATTCGAGCAGCATACAAGTTCACTGTTGGGCAAGGGGAGGGTTTCTGGAGGGCAAGTGGTGGATGGCAGATGAAGCAAGTTCTTTACTTTTAAGAGTATTTCTTCTGATGTTTTTAGACCTTTCCTCATATATTGTTTCCATGTTTTGACAGGACTGGAGTGAGATTACAAGAAGGTAACATTGCAACCACCAGCAAGAATCTGTTTTTCTTTACTAGGTATTTCATCCCCATCAGCACTACTTGAAGTGCAAAATTTATGGAGAAAGAACTGTTTTTGCATAACAACAATAGGCCTCATATATTGTAGGAGTGGCAATTCGTGTTTGCATGTCGAGTTTGAATGATGTCGAGGTATGGGCATAAGGGTGTGCTTGTGATTGCGATTTTATAGATAAAAGTGTGATTTTAAACTAAATGTCAAAAAATGGATCATTTGGGATTGCATTTTTAAAAAATTGCAATTCAAAAATGCAAATTTTATGCGTTTTTAAATTGCAGTTAAGGGAATTCTTTTTTGAAAATGCATAACTTTAAAGGCCAAATTGCGATTTTGTCAAATGTTTAACTGCGTTTTTAAAAATCACGTTTTCAAATCGCACTTTT
>FXXK01001347.1:68408-83894 GCA_900184695.1 Betula pendula
AAAATTGCAATCCTAAACGGATCTTAAGACGATATGGATAAATTCGAACTCAACTAAGTTTTCGTTTAATTAAACGAGTTAGTTCTCTCAACTCTGATACCACTCATTTAAATATGTTGGTGACACGATTCAGCCCGTATAACCCATTTAATAAACAGGTCGTGTTGGGTTAACTCGACTCTTCGAATATATCCCGCTTAATTAATAAAATTTTCAATTAGTCAACATAAAAATGTCATTCTATACAAAGATATTGGCACAATAATTCTTAATTATTGAAAATAAAAATGAAGTACACTTGAAGTTATAAATTTACAACCCTATTTTAATTTATATGGGTTAGACGGGTTGATATGAAATTGACAATTTTATTAATGGTGTTGACCTGATTTGATTCGAATTCTATTTTATTTAACCGTAACTTATTAATTTCGTGTTCGATTAGTATCGAATTTATGAATCGTGTAAAAAATTGTCAGTCCTAATATATTGTAATTAAATAAATATGGTCATGGATGGGATTTAATTCCCAAAGGTCCATGACATGACATTTACTAACAGATATGAGACAATTACTTCCAGATATGAACTTCAGGAATCTTAATTGCAATTTTCATTGCAACCCATTGGTGGTTTATCATTATCCTATTAGAGATGGCCTCCTGCCTTACGAAGTGGAATTTGCTGTCTTGTGTTTGTTTTCATAATTACAACGGTTACTGAGACAGATCTATTTGGGAAATGTATAAGTTGGTTTACATAATTAATAAGGTTTTCAGACTTCAATTGACACTTGTCCTGAAACAGTTCAACTATTTGATTCTTCTTCCTTTGGTCCTCTTTATCTCCCATGGTTTTACATACCCTTGTTTCTATGACCCTGACCCATATCCAACTTTTTCCTTTTGTTAATTCTTTCTCAAATTTATAGAAACTTTTCTTTCAAAATATTTTGATCCAATTAGAGGATTTCCATCAAGTATTTACTTGAATTTATATCAGTTAGTTCTAATATTGGACACGTAAACTTTTTGTTAATTAGAGAGCATGTTTCATTGCAATTGACACAACGATTTTGCAGATCAAAAGTGCGATTTTAAACCAAATTGCAAAAAACTATTGTTTGAAAATGTATTTTCAAATCGCAAGTAAGGAGGCGCGTTTTTAAAAAGTACAATTTTAAAGGTTAAATTGCGATTTTAGATATCAAATTGTAATTTTACCAAACGCTTAACTGCGTTTTCAAATTTCACGTTTCAAAATCACTATTTTTAAATCGTACGTTTTAAAATCGCAAATCTAAATGAACCCTTTATTTGTCTGTTCTCTTAGCTCCTTTATGTATGCCAAGTAGATTTTTTGCTTGATAACTCACTATATATATGTATGCACACAGCACACAGAGATGAATAAAGTTTACTAATGACCATTTCTCATTTCCTTCTGCATGCAATGGCCTTATCCTCCCACAGACAGCAACAAAATCAAGAATCTATGAGAAGAGGTAGAGATATTGATGTCCCTATAGCAAATGGTACTAGTGGAGATGATGAGTTCTCTTCAATCGTTGATCGACACAAACGAGACCTTTACAAATCTCTTGGCCTTAATCCTTCGATGTTTGGTTCAACCCTAATTGAATTTCCAGTGGAATGGCAAAACATTTCTGGCAAAGAGGTGAACCATCTGTTACATTCTGCCAATTAGTAAACTTTGATGGTCTTTCTGTTTCAATTTCTATGTAAACTTATCTTTTCCTTGCTCTCTATCTTTTTGTTCTCAGTTTAACATATATTTTATTGATAGTATAAAAGTAGAAGCCACTAATTGTGCATTGATATTATCTGACTGCTTACATATTTAGTATTTGTTTGATTTAGCGGTTCAAAACATGCAATTTGACTTGCATTTTTAAAAGAGATGTATTTGGTATTATTCTTCTACACATTTTTTGTCCATTTTTTTTTCTAAATCTACTATTTAATCTGTGAGACCCACATGTGAATCCCACAAATTCAATAATAGATGTACACATTTCTTGTACGGAAATTGACAAAACATATGTAGAGAATGAAACAAACAATTCTCTTTTTAAAAACATGGACTTTTTCACGTTTTCATAACGCTATTTTTCAATTACATTATCAAACGGGACTCTTTCTGCAGTTTTATTTAAAAATGGATGTTTGACTGCAAAATTGCGGGCCAAAAGCACTTTTAATATGTTTTCTTTAAGTAAATGGAGAGACATATGATAATTTTTGTCTTTTGTTTATTTTTTATTTGAAGATTGGAACGAGATGTGTTGGGAGGGAGACAAAAAAGAGATGCCTTATGGAAATGGGAAAGGAAATGAATAAACATGTTATGAATACAAATGTTGATTTGGAGCTTAGATTGTCACCAGCAGGAGTGAGTTTTAGGGCAAAATCATCATATCAATCAGAAACTTCATCACTATCATCTCCAGAAACGTGTATATTGTTGGACTTGAACTCAAGGGATCACCTTGATAATAGCTTTGAAGTTGAAGAGGCATCATTAATTTTGATGGGATGTACTCGTTGCTTGATCTATGTGATGGTGTCTGAAGCAGATCCCAAATGTCCAAAATGCAAGAGCTCCTCCTACTTTGTTGATGTGTTTCGAGATAACCCAGCTAAGAGATCTAGGAAGAGCTACTTTGCTTCCTCAAACAATGATTAATGCATCTTTTCAACTTCTTGAGCTATCTATTGTATGTGTTTATTTTCTGTTTCTCTTCATCAACATCTTTTTATTTGTTTTTCTTGTTATTGTCACAATCACTGTTTGCTTTGTCTCCGGTTGTTTTTTTTCTCTTTTGTTTGGGTATTGAGTAATGTTATTCTTCACCTATTTATCACACTGGCTGACGTGATGTGTTTTAAGTGACTTTTTATCACACTGGCTGACGTGATAAGTAAGTCGGGGTAAAAACAGGCGTGTTTGCGGGCTTAGGGTATCTTGTTGTTATGGGTTTGGTTCTTGTAGGGTTGTCTTGTTGTTTTGGTTCGGGTTTTTTGTAGTTCTTTGTGTATACTTCCGTGTTACTTAAGAGCTCTTTTCTTTTTAATATAATCTTACTTATAAAAAAAAAAAAAAAAAGAAAAAAAAGTGACTTTTATTTATTTTATTTTTAAATAGCTGATATGAAAAGCTACTTAAAACAGCAATATTAGCTTGTGTGATAAATGGTTGTGAATATTAGTATAACATTACTCTCGGGCATTTTTGTCATGAGTAATGCAACTCTTCACACCGTCTGATATGAAGTGTTTTAAATAGCTTCTTATAGAGAAATGATTCATTTCCTCTTCTGGTCTTTCTCTCATTCTCACACTTTTCAAAAGTATTTTTAGATTTTTGGGCCTTATGTGTAGGACTTACAAATTCAATGATAATTTTAAAAAATAGGAAGATTGGAGAAGGACGAGGGGCGGATATATAACAATTCTCCTTCTTATATCAGCCACTTCAAAAAAATAAAATAAAAGTTATTTAAAACACGCTATATCAGGCAATGTGAACTGAGTGTGAAGAATAGCATTAAGAATATACAAATCTTCATTCTCTTTGGAGTTGCTTCTTTCTTTAATAAGATAGGTGGATATATCTGAAGTTGCTATTAATTTTCATTTTCAACTCCCCAATGCATTTCCTAGTCTAATGATCTGTCCTTCCAAGTTATTGGGAAGAGACTTTCAGATTTCCATGAGAGCTCAATGGATGGCTTGGCAAATTTGTTGATAGTAGTGACAATAAGTAGAACATGTGACAAGTATGCTGTTCTTTTGGTATCTCCTTCTTCGAGACAAATTACATAAAATAAAAAAATTGCTTGTCGAATGTTAGTCAATGTTATTCTTCAGTTCTGCATCCAATGTAAATCATCGGCAGCAAATTATAAACTCTTCTCAAGGTTCAATTGCTCTGTTTCTTCTTCTGTCTCTTGTGGCCATTTTCTCCCCATACCTCTGAAATATATCTGCCAAATCCAACAGCCCTACCTCTCTCAATTTCTTGGACACCTCCTCAAACATAACAACACCCTCCTCATTTGAGTAATAATGCAAAAACTTATTGTAATTAAATCTGGGCACCTCAAGCCCTCTCCTCAGAGACCTCTCCACATACTTGGTGGCTTCTAAGGACTTGCCTGCCTTAACCAAACCTCCAACAAAAATGGTTTCAAAATTTACAAGTGGGTCTGTTCCCTTCCTCCCTCTCCTCCCTAAATGCCCTTGCAATAACATTATGTAGGTATGCATTGTGGGCTCACACCCTCTGTTTATCATCTCTCGAAACACTTGGGTTGCTTCCCTTGCCCTTCTCAACCTCAGAAGCCCCTTGATCAATCCATGGTAAACACTTATATCCGGTTTCTCAATCCCTTCCCCGATACTATAAGCCTCTCTAACTCTCCCTCTCGCTAAAAGCCCGTAAATAAGCGATGCTAACGTCAGATTATCGGCTTGAATCCCTCTCTCGCGCATTTCTTCAAACACCACATATGCTTGGGCAATCTTACCCCTTTTACACATCCACTCAATCACAAGCCTGTAAGTTGAAAGACCCAAATCATTCATCCTCTTCGTCCTCATCGCCTGAAACAGCTTCAGTGCCTCGTCGTACCGATTAATCTTGAAAAGGGCTTCCATCATTTTCTCAACCGCATCGACATCCGGCTCGAACCCTTTATCCACCATCAAGTTCCAAACCTTCGAAGCCTCAACCAAATCACCCACTTCGCAGAAACCTTTTATCAAACACTTATAAGTAATCCCACTAGGTCTTATCCATTCTTTCAACTTGGACACAACAAACTTAGCCTCCTCAACAAGCCCATCCCCACACAAAGCCTCGACCACCTTATTCAAAGTCTCCAAACTATACACACAACCGCATGAATTCATCAAGTGGAAAAACTCCACGCACTTCTTCAACTCCCTCGCCGCCGCCAACGTCCTGAGCGCGATCCTAAAAGTCTTGTCGTTCGCGAGACGATGCCGACCCATCTCTTGGAGAATCTCCCAGAAGAGGTCGATATTCCTAGACTCGCCAACGACGTCGAGAAGCTTGTTGAAGGAGACGGAGGTGTGGGCGAAACGTGGGTTGGCCTTGGTGTACTGAAAGAAGAGGTAAACGGGGCGCCATGAGAGGGGGAACTTGTTGCAGACTTGGAGGAAGAACTCGTGGGTTAGGTGGTCGTCGTGGGGAGAGAACTGGGATTGGCAGGCGCGGAGCTTGGAGTGGAGGCGTGGCTCGGAGGAGTGCTGCTGCTGGTAGAGGATGGTGCAGACACGGAGGAGGTGGTCTGGGTTGACTGGTGAAATGGTGGCGGTGGCGGTGGCGGCGGCGTTGGAGAGTTGTGGTGGTGGGTGAGTGCTTAAAAGACGAACGTGTTGGTGGTGATACAGGAGGTTGATGATGGGTTTACCGATCACGTCTATTCGTCTGAGCATTGAGAGAATGAGATTTATAGGAATTCTGCACGAGATTTCTTTGTGTGGCAGACTCTGTGCAATCTCTAAATGATAAATTTTTCTTTAGCAGTCTATTTTCGGAAGTGAAACTTTATATAGAAATTTGAATTTATAGCCGTTTTAAAATGCATCTTAATATTTAAAAAATTTTATTTTGGTAACTTAAACTTTTTAATGTCTAATTTTTAAATTTTTAAATAAAAATTTAATTTAAAATATTAAAATAAAATAAAAAATTTAAAATTTAAAATTTTAAAATAAAAGTGATAAACGTTAAAAATTTAAAATATTAAAATAAAAAAACATGTCAACATAGCTAAAAATTTAAAGGACTATTTAAAGTTTTCTCTATTTTTCTTTAATTTACAACTATTTAACAGAGAATTTAAGTGGTATTATAAATGCCGGCCATTTGTTAGATTTTAAATCTATCTTGTAAATATATGAAAAGATAAATAATACTTATTTGGTACAATAATAAAATATTTTATCACGTATATATGATAGGAATCTAATGGTTTCTATAGATTAAATATAAGAAAATATAAAATTAAAGGATAAATGGATTAATTTAAGAAAATTGAACCTCTAATTGATCATTTTGAGGGGACTAATTTTCAATTATTACATAAAATAATTGATGTTTTCGTTGATTGATTTACCATACGGCATCTACACTAAATTTATAAAATAAAACACGACTTATTTAGGTAATAAAATGGACATAATTTTCCTCTAAATTGAGTTGGATAAGTTTCTTTAACTCAATCTATAAAAATGACATGTGTCCCTTTAACATGTATGCACATGTTTTTTAATAGTATGAACAAAGTTGATTTTTTTTTTTATTAAAACAAATGTGCATATCACATACTATTAAAAAAATAAACACATGTCATTTTATAGACTAAGCTGAAGGAAATTCCTACAACCCAGTTTAGAATAAAACTCTGTCATAATAAAATATAAGATTTAGCCTATTAGAGAAAGAATAAAAATTTCCTACAAACTGGTTTGTAGGAATTTTCTACAAATCAGCTTTTAAAAGTAACATGTATCTTTAGCATGTAAAAATTCATTTTTTTTTTTAATAACATATGCTTTTTTAATAGCATTAATAAAGAAACGTGTGCTTCTCACATGCTTAAAGGACATATATAATTTTTAAAAGTTGATTTGTAGGAGTATCTTACAAACCAATTTATAAGAAATTTATGTCCAGAAAAAAATTGCCTATTAAAAAAATAAAATCAAATATACTAAAACAACTCATTAAGAAAATAGAATATAGGTTCCTAACAATATACAGGGAAGATAAACAGAAAAAAGTCATCCTTTATAATCCTTTTTTTCCAGGTTCAATTAAAAAAAAAAAAAAAAAAAACTGAAAAAGGAAAGATTGATTCTACATGTTTTTTACAAAAACAATAACGAAAGACTTTTTATCAACTGGAATAGTTTTTTTTTTTTTTTTAGATCCTTAAAACGGAGATAATACAATTATTAAATTTATAATTTTCATTTTTAGGATCCTTTTTGGACCCGCATCAATGTAGCTGGCACGCACACAAGATGAGGCCACGTCAGTTTGGGCTTTTTGTTCAGCAAACTCTGCAAGTGCTCTTTTAACAAAATTTTAGGGATCGTTTAACAAAAGCCCATATGGGCCTGAGATTGAAGAGAGTTCTTGTTGACAAAAATTGAACATCAATCTCTTTTAACAAAATATTAGGGATCGTTTAAAAAAATGCACACTCAGCATGTTTTGGACAGCATGTCACATATTGCACTGAAAAGCAAATATTAAAAGAAAAAAACAAGTTTCCAAAAGTAATGTTCTGATAGCGTTTGGTACACGAGATGAGTATTCTATTAAAAAAAAAAAAAAAACTATTACTTTGAATAGAAAAATGTGGAACAAAATAACTATTTTTATTTTTTGGTTGGGTTGTAACATTGAAATAAAACTTGAATTGTAATAAAAAATTAATTATTTAAAAAGTTTAAGCTGATAGAAAGAGATTAATTTAATAATTTAATCAATACTTTAACAGAAGCTGCTTTTTCAGCGTTGTCTTGTTCTCTTTGGCTCGTCCTCTCTCGGTCTCGCTCTTTCTCTCTCGATCTGGTGTAGGATCAAGGGAAGTGGTTGGATTCCTGGTGCATAGAAGAAAACAGGGAAGGGGAACTTAAGACAACAGAGGGGCTTTGGTTTTCTTTCAACCAAAAGGGGGATATTTTGGAGGCTATTTATGTTAATGTTATTTTCAACATAAATAAATAGCTATTCCACTTCTTTCTTTCTTTCTTTTTTTTTTTTTAATAGAAAAATAATCATTTCTCATTTTAATAAGTAATTATTCTTATAGAATACTTATTTTTCAGACTAAAAGACTTACCAAACTATGGAATAGCGATTTCATTCCATAAATTTAAGCCTTATACCAAACGTACCCAAGTCTTATTGAATTGAAAATGTGGTTCATGGCATTATGTTCCTAGGAAGATAACATAAGATCAGGAGAGGCAAGATATGTCATTTTGGGACATGCACCTTCATAATTATTTTAATAAGAAGAAATGAATCTAATTATGTTAATTAATATTCTAAGTGAGAGACATGCACCTTCTTAATTATTTTAATAAGAAATGACGAATCTAATTATTTTAATTAATATTCCAAGTGAGAGTGAGAGAGAGAGGCTATATATGCTAATTGTATGCTCGTTAATTAATTTTTTGCAAGCGAGACTTTAATTAGCTTGGGATTTGTTAGACAAACATGCTTCCTAACGAATTAACAAGCTTAAACATAGTTAATTAGCCAACCAAAGAAAGAAAAAAAAAATCGAGTTCAAATATTCTTATATATTATGATATATTCGTACTCCTTTGTCTTCTTCCGCAGACATGCATGGTTGAATTTGCTTTTTCAGATCCATAATATATAGAACTGTTTTCAAGTCTCCATCGATCTTCCCAAAGAGATAAAACTAAAAGAAGAACAAAAACAGTGAACATTCTTGCGACATCCTTTTCAATATCCTCCATGTTCTTGACAACCATGTGTGGAGCCTAGCTAGCTTATGAAAAGCTGGCAAGAGAACAATCCTTCATGATTGAATGGCTGATGTTTAATCCACATGGGCAATAATAAATTTTTCTTTAATTTGCTGGGTTTTCTGAGGTTGACCAAACATGCATGATATCCTCCACTTTGCAATATTAATTATGATTAAAAATCTGAATCATACTATATATTCATCCAAAAAAATAAAAAATTGCTGAGGTTTGGCAACATGATCCTTATTATTATTATTATTATTTTTCAAGAAAACTGAAACTCTGCATTGACTGTTTCTTGCATCTCCACCAAGGGGCTACTGAATCTTCCATGTTCCCTGGCCTTCTTCACAAAAGATCAAACAGGATGTATGATTATTCCTTTTCTTCTCATGCAAAGTAAGTACACCAACCATTGACTTAACTATCTACTTTTGAACAAGGTCAATAAAAATTAAAAACTTAAAATTGAAAGAATAAAACACAAAATTTTGCATATATAGATGATTTAATTTCATCGTGCTTTTGCATGGCGTGTTTGTTTGTATTTTTGTTTTTTTTGTCCTCAAGACAAATCCATTAACAAATAACTAAAAACGCTAATTGAACACTCTAAAAACTGAAAAATAACTTTTATATTTATGTCAAATCATTTATACCCGGCCTTCAAAATATATTAACAAACATACCCGTCGTCTTAATTAATTAGTGGGTTATTTATCCTTATGTACTTGTCTTAAATATGGTAAACTTACTTGGGGTGACCACAAATAGTACTGAGGATTTGAAATATGGTTAAAAACTTTTTGAGGACCATTCATCATAAATATAGGCATGCAAGAACATGCAGTACATTAGGCATTCAGGACCCAATTTTTAATACGTGCTGTACGGCTCCCTTGTTGCTCTCTTGCTGGTTGGTGGTTGGGGTTTCCATTTTCATTCAATTTTCATGTACAGAAGATGTTTTTGATCTCATCCATATATATTTTCGAGACTACGAAGTCCGAAAAAAAAAATATATCTTCTGTCACAATATATAGGATGTGATATGTAGGATGTCTTGTGTTAGTTATAATGTTAATTAAATAATTAAATTAATAATTTTTTATTAATTTAATTAAGTTTTTGGTATATATAACTGGTGATTTAATATGGTAATAAAAGAAATGTTTTGAATTCAAATCTTATATTTATAATTTACTTTTCATTTTACTCAAATATTTCATGTGTTAAGTCTCATTTATTGTGAGAGAGTTTGAGCTCACGTGAGAGAATGTTAGAATATTAATTAAAATATGAAATCATCATTTTCTATCCGCTTAAACTTTTGGAATAGAGAAATGTTGGTTTGCATTTTTCTAGCATATATTCTTTAGACCTGCTAACGTGACATGCTCAATTTATCATTAATTTTTTTTTTCCTTTTTTAAGTAAGATTAAATTAAGGGGTGAATTCAATACGCCCCATCAAGAGAGAATATTAAGAGAATGTAAAATACCATACATTTTTCTTCGAAATAATTAAGCAAGAGTTTTAAAAATAAATATCATGGAATTCTATTTTGAGTTTTGTCTCAAATTTTATTTTCTTGCCTTTCGCTATGTGTGGTGGTTATCTTTCATAATCTCTTTTGAAAACTGAACTTCGTAAATTAAGTAGGGTTCGTTCGACAAAATTTTTTGTTTTTTCAGTTGTGGTGTGATATATATAAACGTAACAATAATTTTGAGTATTTTGTGAATGTTTTATATTTTAGATAATTAGTTAATATTTTTAATTTCTTTTTTCGGTAAAAGTAAAAAGATTATCTTAATTAAAAAGTCTTGCCAAAGGATCTAAGCTGTTGTTAAAGCCATGGTTTAAGCCGTAATTAATCACGAAGGTCAACGCAGCATGTGCATCCACGTAATGGATACCTTGATGAGCCAATCATGAATATGGTAGACAGGAGACAAACCAGTGCAGTTACAACCATTTTTCCACCAAAAACTCATAATTTGGAAGACATGATCTAGAGATTCCGATCTCTTCATGCATTGAGACTAACACATTTTTTCAGAATATTAAATTTAGGCGTAATACTAGAAGGAAGACCTGCATTGTATCTCCTTAAAATTATTGTAGTTTTTAAAATTACTATTGAATTTGTGATAAATGATTATGAATTTTCATCTATTGTGATTTTAAAAGCCATATCAATTTTAAGAGGACACAAGAAGGACATGTGTTTTCTTTCTAACATTACTTAAATTTAGATACAGAACTCTTAGGTATTTGGGCATAAAAATATATAGAATAAGATCTCTTTATTTCACTTGAAATATATGGAGAGAAATTATTTCATGATTTAGATTAGTTTTTACAGCATCTAATGTATACTATTAATGCCAAAATCATTAAAAATTTTAAAATAATGTAACAACATAGACAATGTATATATCGTTGAATGCTATGAAAATTTTTTAATATATTGTAGACCCATATTCAATTCATTTCACTTAAGGGGGAGGATTGAATACTCCATTACTTATGTAACATGAGTATTTGATATTTGATCAAGTATGTTTAAATGACCATGATCACTTATCCTAAAATTTAAGCTGATTAAAAATAGTAAATAATTATACTTTTATCCTTCTCCCGCATGAGTTTTAAACTCTCAATTAATAAGTTAGAACCATCAAATAGAATATTTAACTGAAAAATTAAGGTTCAAAATGTGGAGTACTTTTTGTTGTAGTAGAAGAACTTACGACATCAAAACAAATCACAATAGAATAACAGTTATGGAACAACACATCAAATACTAAAAAAATTAACAAATATCTATTGCAGCAACTCCATTCCACAACTCAAAGAGGATCCTCAAGATAGAAGGAGGAGATGAGAAAATGCTGCCAGCAGTAATGGTCGTAGTGGTCCATTGTGAAAATTCGCGAGTGCTATGGATGGCACCCGAAAGGTTTTAGCTTTAGATAAATTGCAGAATGAGCTGTGAAGACTAAGAAATACATGCACAAGTAGTTAATGAGTCCCCATGCCTTGACCTGTGAGGCAGATGACAACAAAGTCAATGTATCATGAGGTCCAAATTTAGATATCAATTCCTTTTTTTTTTTGGTTTTGCAACAAAAGGTTCTGCCAGAAGAGAGCTGGAGGAGCAGGGGTAAGGATTCGTCAGATTTACCAAGAGAAACAAAGGATGGTGATGGCGCGTATAGCTCACACGGGCCGTGGCGACACATGTCATACATGCTCTAGCTGCAATGAAAGACGTTGGTGGAAGGAGAGATACCCTACGATGGTGGAGGAGGGGCATGTGACTTGTGTGGGTGGAGAGGTTACGGTAGATCTAAGATTCAAACCTTAAACAAAAAGTGCCATTGAAACTAAAAGGAAGAGAGAGAAGGGGAGCCAAAGGGAAGCAAAGAAAAATTTATAAGGGCGTGCAGGAGTGATATGGAGGAGGGAAAGCTATCCATGGCTAAGAATGGAAAGGNAGAGAGGATCCTCAAGATGGAAGGAGAAAGCGAGAATGCTGCCAGCAGTAATGGTTGTAGTGGTCCATTGTGAAAATTCGCGAGTGCTATGGATGGCACCCGAAAGGTTTTAGTTTCAGATCAATTGCAGAATGAGCTATGAAGGCTAAGAGATACATGTACAAGTAGTTAATGAGTCCCCATGCCATGGCTTGTGAGGCAGATGACAACAAAGTCAATATATCCTGAAGTCCAAATTTAGATATAAATATTTTTTTTAATATTTTTTTTTGTTTTTGTTGTTGCAACAAAAGGTTCCACCGGAAGAGAGCTGGAGGAGCAGGGGTAAGGATCCGTTAGATTTACCAGGAAAAACAAAGGATGGTGATGGCGCGTGTAGTTCACACAGGCCGTGGCGACACATGTCATACATGCTCTAGCTGCAATGAAAGACGTTGGTGGAAGGAGAGATAGCCTATGATGGTGGAGGAGGGGCATGTGACATGTGTGGGTGGAGAGATTACGGTAGATCTAAGATTCAAACCTCAAACAAAAAGTGCCATTGAAACTAAAAGGAAGAGAGAGAAGGGGAGCCAAAGGGAAGCAAAGAAAAATTTATAAGGGCGTGCAGGAGTGATATGGAGGAGGGAAAGCCATCCATGGCTAAGAATGGAAAGGTTTTTGCAGGGAAATTTTTTATTTTATTTTATTTTTTATTTATAGAGTTGAGAGAGAAGACTTTTAGGGTTTGAATTCTGGACTTTTGGTCTGATACCATATATACCACTTATATTTAAAAAACTTACTGATAAAAAAGTATTGAGTTTAATAATTGAATTAACTAAGTACTTCTTGTTTTTTTGTTTTTTTGTTTATTTGTTTGTTTTTGTTTTTGGGCTAGCTACATTAATGTTGAAGATCCCAATACATATGCTGTGTGGATGACACGTATGTACCCTTTAAGAATTCCTTCTTCCTTCTTGACGATTAGGAAACAGTGAACTTCTGTAGCCCAAGTGAGACAAATTAAGCTTGAAAGCCATTTGTTGGGCTTCAAATTTGAAAGGAAACTTCCAATTAGAATGACACAAAATTTGAAACTCTCTGTGGATTACTACGGTCTACGATCGAACAGCCTGCCAAATCAACAACTTATGCCTATGAAAATGAAATGACATCTTTAATTTCCTAGATGCTCAAACATAACGATCGAGTGCCAGAGAATTATTCAAAGAATCCAAAATTAGGTCTGGCTTTTCTTGGCGTCGACTTCAGGACTCAACAGTTGGAGGTCAAGCCGCCCCATGCAGAAGCTACCCCAATTCCTCTTCGTTTTTGACGACAAACAAGTGTCATAACTCATACGCTACAGAAAAAGAAGATTTGCTTTTCCTTCCAAAACCCTCTCTACACGTAGCCTGTTTTGTTGCGAAGAAGCCTACTTTACTTACTAAATTCATACAAATATGTATGACATTTATACCATTGAGATCTAGATCCTCTTCCCTAACTACAACATCAGAATCCTCAACCTCCCCCAATACCACCATATCACTATACCACCATATATGGTATATATATACCATACCATTGAGAGTTAACAAGTTTTTACAAAATATGGATAACTTCACTTATTTTTTAAATTGTCACCCATTTTACAATGTTTTCATAAATTAAAGTTCAAAATTTTTCAATTTAATGTATCGAACTTTTAATTTTTAATTTTTTTCAATTTTTTTCAATTTCTGTTAAATCCTAATGGAGGGGTGTCAAAATTTTTAAAATATCCATAATTTTTTAAAGAAAAAAAAAAGAAAAAAAATGTAAAGATTTAAGGAGTTAGTCAGAATTTAATTGAATTTATAAAAATATCCACACTTGAATCTTTGAAAAAAAAAATTATATATATATTAAAAAAATAGGGGTGTTATAGGAATTTTAAAAGGATTTAACAGAAAATTCTAACAGAGTGAAATTGAAAAAATTGAAAGTTCAATACATTAAATTAAGAGGTTTTGAATTTTTGGAGGAATATTGAAAAATGAGTGACAATTCAGGAGGATAAGTAAAGTTATAATCCCTATAAAACATTAAGAGAAATGTTATATAACACACTTTTCTTTCAATTTTTATTGATGTAACATTGTCAACCAATCTATATATTTTTTTTAAAAAAAAAAAGATTCAAAGGTTGATTGACAGTATTACATTAACAAAATGAGATAAAGTGTAATGAGTAATACTATATACTATATTTTTATCTCATTTTCCTAATGTTACACTGTCTGATTCAATGACTGATTAGTGTTATATCAGTCAAAACATGATAAAAATGTGATTTTTAACATTTTTTTTATATAAAATTAGATATAGAAACGTGAAAGCGTATTTTGAGAAAAGAGAAAAGAAAAGAGATTAGAGATTTTCGGTGTTAGAGACAAACGTTCTTAAAATAAAAGATAAATGTTTAATATATATATAAGATTTCTTAATAATTTAATGACCGACTTAAACATACATATTGTATTATAATCGATCCTGTTTATAAAGAATCCAAAGTGGTGGGTGATGTTATATATTATATAAGGTGTACGTGTTAAACAAGATAATCTCGAATAAAAAAAAATATATATTTATCACATTAATGAAGAAGTAATTATTTTAATTTTTTCATAGAAATTTCACGTATATATCAACATACAGTGTGCATGCACATGGGTTTTATGACGTTTGTCCATGAACCGAAAGCTCGTCCTCTGACAATAACTTCCTTGTCGCTCTGTGACAAACCAATATTGCTAAATTATCTGTTATGATTTGTCTGTCATAGACTACGAGGGATCCACCATTTTTTGGCATTCTCAAAAGATGATTACGATAAACTAACTATATATCAGGAAAAGTACCCCACTGAGTCACCTTCATAGTGGGACCTAGAGAGGTTTCGTAGAAAAGAAAGAAAAAAAAGGACCATGTAAGGGTCCATCCACATGAAGTCACGAGCAATGCACAAACATTGGTACCAACACGGAACAGAGACATTTCTCAACAACGATAGGTATTGTAGGGCATAGAGGTCCCAAGTGCAGAAGATAATTCTTTGCTAGGAGTCAACTTGATTGGTAGGTCGCCGGCTTCCGATTATCTAATGGCGGGACGAGGCTGGAGGGTAGAGCGACTCGGCGGCAACCCCATCTGGATGGATTTTGCAGAAAAAGAATAGATGAAGGGGAAACAGAAACAGGATTGATTCAAACAATCCTAAGAGAAGGACAAGATGGAAAATTTGGCGGAGTCTTACCAACCGAAAGAAAGAGAAAAAGGGTAAAGTCTCGTCACAAAAAAGAAGATGAAGAGAGAGAGAGGAAAGGAAAGAAGTGAAAAATGACTCACTCCTCAAAATAACAAAATTTGTTTATTTATCAATTCTGTCCGG